>CABHPP010132998.1:0-13537 GCA_902168425.1 Peromyscus attwateri
TGTCTGTCTGTCTGTGACATGTGTCCATGAGTGTGAGTGAATGCATGCCTAGGTGCGTATGTAGAAGTTAGAAGATACTGTTGTAGAGAGGGTCTCTCCTTCCACTGTTACCCCCAGCCATATCACCAGCCCTTCACTTTTTCACTTACCTGTGTGTCCACTGTTTTGTGATCTGACTTGTGATTTGGAAGGCTTCATCGCGTTGAGCTTGGTGCTAGGAATAGAACCCAGGACTTTGTATGTCCTGAGTTTGATTTGTTATAAGTAGTTCACTACAAATTCTTTAACATTATTGTGTGACTTTTCTTAATACAATGTTGGGGGGGGAATGTCATCTCACCTTTAAAATCTCTACATGTCTGTCTCTTAGAAATGGCAGGGAAGCCCCCCATGATTCCTCAGTAATAGGTAAATAAGACCTGACCACATACAACAGACATGATAACATGGTTTATCCTACACACTTTTTAATGTGTGATGTGATTTCTGTTCTCAATCCAAACATTCACTTTTATACTTGAACATGTATTGTTTTGTGGCCTTTTTATGCCAAGGATTAAACTCAGGGCTTTGTACTTGCCAGGCACAATTGCTCTATGGGTTAGAGGAATGCCAGCTCCAACCCATGTACCATTTTACTGAGCAACAGTCTCGTTATACCAAATAAATGAAAGCAAAGACTCAAATGGATACATTTCCATCCATGTCCACGGCACAGCAGTATTATTCACAGTAGCAAAAGTAGAGCAAACCAAATGTCCATCAGCAGAGGTATGGAGAGAGAAAATGTGGTACATGAACATGCAAGAACATTATTCTGTCTTTAAAAGGAATGAAATTCTGAGCTGGCTAGATAACTCAGCAGGTAAAGTGCTTACATCCAATTCTGACTGCCTACGTGCTGTCCCCGAGACCCACAGAGTAGAGAGAACCGACTTGCCACAAGAAGGTCCTGTGGCCCCCATACACATGCTCTCACACAAAAAAATAAATGTAATGAAAAAATTGTAAGTGATGAAATCCCAACATATGTGGCATGAAAGAGAAGCCTTGAAAACATGATGCGAGGTAAAATACATCGGATGCAAAGGACAAGTATGATGAAGCAGGCCAGACAAATGCAGAGACCTAGGACAATGGCACTTGGGGTGGGAGCTGGGACGGAGGGAGGAGGGTCACGAAAGCAGCAAATGGGGGTGGAGTTTCTGTTCAAAACAATGACAAAGTTAGGGAAACGCACAGTGGGACTGGACAGACAACGAGATGTGTGTACTTAATTGTTGGGAACACAAAGGTCCTTGTGCCCACAGATCAATAGAGAAACCAGGAATGTTAAACAAAGAGGGGCTTCTTCTCAGCAGAGGAGATAAAATACCTGTTTTCCCACCAGAAGGCTGGGAGTAGATTATTGTGGGTTTGGTTTTTGTTTTTTTGAGACAGGGTTTCTCTGTGTAGCCTTGGCTATCCTGGAACTCTCTCTGTAGACCAGACTGGCCTCGAACTCACAGAGATCCGCCTGCCTCTGCCTCCCTAGTGCTGGGATTAAAGGCATGTGCCACCTTTATGTTATTGGTCTGCTGGCATCTTGTTGCTTCTTTGGCAGTGGCGGCTGGTGTCTCTCCCAAATCTGCCTTTCTTCTCTCTGTATCTCTGCTTAGATTTCCCACCTGGCTGAAAGCTTTCCTGCCATTGGCCAAAACAGCTTTATCTATTATCCAATGGGAGCCACACATATTCACAGCATACAGAAAGACATCCCACATCACCCCATAAACCCTAATTGTAAGTTTAATACACTATTTTATTAGCAAGAGGTAAATTAAATAGTAGCTATAAATGTTTAATATAGAATCAGCCAGCAATGTGAGTAATAAACTGAGTGAACAGTTAACCAAGAATTACTGAATTATTTTAAAACTTTTTGATATACCTTCTCAGGAAGCTAAAATATTTTCTTTAAATTTTACAATGATGTAATATATATTTACTGCACATGAAACACCAGATTCTTCATTTTTTAATAATCCTAACGTTCAGTTTTGTAGCTTAAAAGTCATCAGTCCTGCTGATTTCAGTAATTATTCCTCCTTTTTACTCTCTTTTTAAAACTTTTTGAACATTTAATTTAATTTATTATGGAGGGTATTTTACCTCACATATATATCTGTGTGCCATGTGTGTGCAATGTCTTCTGAGGTAAGAAGAGGGCATTGGATCCTGTGGGACTGGAGTTACAGAGCTGCCACGTAGGTGCTGGGAATTGAACCTGGATCCTATGGAAGAGCAGCCAGCGCTCTTCACCGAGCCATTTCTCTAGTCCCAATTACTCTCTTCTTACAGTGATTTAAAAATGTAAACCTGTGCTAGGCTCATATGTTTGCAGGCTTGGGCCCCAGTTAGTGGAACTGTTTTTGAAGGCGTAGGAAGAGTGGACCTGTTGGAGTGGGTGTGGTCTGGTTGGAGGAGGTGTGTCACTGGGGGTGGGCTCTGAGGTTTCAAAAGTCCATGCCACGCTCTCACTCTCTCTCGCTCTCTCTCTCTCTCTCTCTCTCTCTCTCTCTCGCTCTCTCTCTCTTTACTTTTCTGTATCAGCTTCTCCTATGTTCACTTTCACTCTCCAGCTTTTTCTTAGACAGAGGGCCAAGGAAAAACTTTCTTGTCTAGAAGCTTTAGAATTTCACAAATAAACAGGGCATAACATCACACACTTGTAATCCCAGCACTTAGGAGGCAAAGGTCAGAGGAAGTCCTCACTTTACTGTAGCCAGGAAGTGAAAGAGAACAAGAAAATGGACCAGAATCCCAACATCCCCTTTGAGGGCACACTTCCAATGACTTAACTTCCTTCTATGAGGACCCGCCTTCCAAAGTCTGCTAACACTAACAGGCAGCTAGGAGAAGGTCAGAGCAACCTGTTGCTTTGTTTGGAGAGGTGCGCATGTGCACAGCAATGTAAGTAGGTCTCTCTAGCTGCTAAGAGCATTTTTGGGAAAAGTGCATGTGTGTAGCTCTAGCCAAGCAGGAACCCAGGTTGCCAAACTATTCCTAGGCTTACCTACTATGCTGGCTAGTTTTATGCCAACTTGACACAAGCTAGAGTCATCTGAAAGGAGGGAGCCTCAATTGAGAAAAATGTCCCCATAAAATCTGTCTGTAAGGCATTTTCTTAATTTGAGATTGATGGGGGAGGGCTCAGGCCATGGTGGGTGGGGCCATCCCTGGGCTGGTGGTCCTAGGTTCTATAAGAAAGCAGGCTAAGCAAACCATGAGGAACAAGCCAGTAAGCACCTCCCCCCATAGCCTCTGCATCAGCTCCTGTCTCCAGGTTCCTGCCCTGCTTGAGTTCCTGTCCTGACTTCCGTCAGTGATGGACAGTGATGTGGAAGTGTAAGCCCAATGAACCCTTTCCTCCCCAGCTTGCTTTTGGTTATGGTGTTTGCAGCGATAGAAACCCTAGCTAAAGCACCTACCTTGTTGAGAGATTACAGGCATGAGCCACCACTCCTGGCTGCACCATTTATTTTATGAGTGCACAATTATGGGTATTTCCCAAACAAACCAAAGTATCATTAAATACAACTGAAGGAGTCTCCTCCTGGAATGAGGCAAGCCTTTAGTTCTCTTAACGACTTTCAGCACCTTGATCCTATCTAGGAAAAAAAAAAATGTGTGAACAGCTATTTCATTTTCTTAGGTTACTGTGGGATGTCTTTCTGTATGCTGTGAATGTGTTGCTCTGAATGGTTGATAAATAAAGCTGCATTAGCCTATGGCAGGGCAGGATAGAGCAAGGTAGGAAAATCAAAGGGAGACAGTGGAAGGAGAAAGGAGAGGCAGGAGAGACGCCATCCCACCATCCAGGGAGCAGCATGTAATGTCACACAGGTAAAGCCATGGAACATGTTGCAACATATAGATTAATAGAAATGGGCTGAGTTTAGTTATAAGAGCTAGCTAGCGAGAAGCTTGAGCCATAGGCCATGGCCATGCAATTAATATAGGCCTCTGTGTGTTTTCTTGGGTCTGAGCAGCTGAGAGACCAGGATGAACACAGGGAAACTTCCAACTACACTAGGTAGAACATTTTTCTTTTGAGCTGGGCAATGGTGGCACACACCTTTACTCTCAGAGCCAGTTCCAGGACAGCCACAAAGAGAAACCTTGTTTCAGAAAAGAGAGAGAGAGACAAAAAAACAATTTTTTTCCTTTTAATCTCTGTTTGTGTGCATGCATGCCTGCATGGTTGATGCATGCTTAGTCAGGGATATGTACCAGAAAGGCATGTATGTGGAAGTCAGAAGACAATCTGGGATGTCATTCCTGTGCCTTCCACCTCGTTTGAGACAGAGTCTCCTGTGAAGTACTTCGGATGCCAGGTTAGCCGCCCTGTGAGTTCCTAGGGATTAACTCACTGATCCATCTCTCCAGCATGGGAAAACATGAGATACCAGCCAGCTTCTCCACTTGACCTCAGACAAAAGGTCAAGAAGTGACACCTTAGATACTTATTTGAAAGATATACTAATTTCATCAGATCTGAGGGAGCCAAATGAACAGGCTAGTCAGACATTATTATCTTGAATAAATTTTTCAGCCAGGTGGTGGTGGCACATGCCTTTAACCCCAGCATTTGGGAGGCAGAGGCAGGCAGATCTCTGTGTTGGAGGCCAGCCTGGTCTGCAGAGCAAGTTCCAGCACAGCCAAGGCTGTTATACAGAGAAACCCTGTCCCCAAAAAACCAAACAGAAAAAAAATTCAGCATCCCAGCACTGGGAAGACAGAGGCATGCAGATCTCTGTGAGAGAGATCCAGGACAGCCAGGGCTACACAGAGAAATCCTGTCTCGAGACACCAAAAATAAATTTCTGAGAGTGTCTCAACATAGCCCAAGCTGGCATTAACCTGTTTTGCTTCTCCGTCTTCCAGCACTGGAATTACCATGAGGTTATGACCATAGCTTGTTCCTTTGGAAAAGTTCTCCCCACTTCCAGATTTATTTATGTGTATGAGTGTTTTTGCTACACGATATGTATATTTATACATTATATATATATATATATATATATATATATATATATATATAATATACATGCCTGGTGCCTACAGAGGTCAGAAGTGGGCATCTGACCCCCTAGAATTGGAAATAGAGTAGTTATGAGGCACCATGTGGGTGCTGGGAACCAAACACAGGTCCCTTGCAGGGGCAATAATAACCTTAAACACTGAGCAATCTCTCCAGCCCCAATTCTATGATTTTTGATGATTTCTTCTAGTTCTGGTCCTAGAACACAGAGGCTGCATGCTGGGCAAGCGCTCTGCAACTGAGCTACATTCCCAGAGCTGGAGAATTATATTTGCAAGTTTTAAATACTCAATTACAGCTGACACGGCTCAGCCCAGTGCTCAGATCGAGAGCTGTCCCCTTCATCACCTTCCTATTGACGTTCTTGTCCGTTTCCCACACTGCTCACATCTGCTGTGCAAAGCCTCACCGCAGCACCGTCATTTGCAGCTTTGGTCTCCTGATTCCAAGCCAGGACCTCTGCCGCTCTCCTCCATCGCTCTCTCTCCTGCGGTTGTTCACAAGAGTTTCTACGGATATTGTCCTCAGGTCCTTCCTGCCACTCTACCTGAACTGATACTGAGGTTTCCTAGCGAGTACAGCCCCTGCAAGGCATGAATTCGTCATCCTTTGCCTATGTGTACAACAGCACTCATACTTCCTTTATCTAAGCAAAGAACAAAATGGGTTCCCCTCCCTTCACCATGCTTGGCTGCACGTGCCTTCGCCTGCTAAGCTGTCCTGCCATCCTCCCTGTTCCCTTTTCTTAAAGCTATGCTTACATTTTTAAAATTTATTCTTGTATGAGTGTATGGGGTGTGTGTGTGTGTGTGTGTGTGTGTGTGTGTGTGTGTGTGTGTGTTACTGGGATTACAGACATGTGCCACCATGTATGACTATTGCGTGAGTCCTGGGGCTGTAAATTCAGGTTGTAGGGTTTCTGCAGCAAGTACTTTATCCCACTGAACCATCTGCCCAATCCTTAAAAGTCTGCTTAGCTGACTCCATCCTGATAACCAATAGTGTAAGATTTTTGGTTTGGGGGGTTTTGTTTTGTTTTGTTTTTGTTTTTCAAGACAGAGTCCTACACTAGCCCAGATGGGCTGGAACTCACCATGAAGCCCAAGTTTGCTTCAAATTCATAGCAATCCTCCTGTGCCAGCCTTTCAAGTAGGAAATTATAAATGGGAGTCACCATGCCCAGCCTCTTTTGGGGGGACAAGTCTCACTACACTGTACATTGCCCAGACAGCTCTCAAACTCCAGGACACATGTGAATCCTAGTTTCCTGAACTATAAGCCTGTGCCATCAATGTTTGTTTGGTTGGTTGGTTTTTTTGGAGACAGGGTTTCTCTGTGTAGCCCTGGCTGTCCTGGAACTTGCTCTGTAGCAGACCAGGCTGGCCTTGAACTCAGAGATCCACCTGCCTCTGCCTCCCCAGTGCTGGGATTAAAGGCATACATTTCCACTGCCTGGCTGCTATTTGTTCTTTTACTTAGTATATGCTCATATTCTACCACCTGACTTAAGGTAAATTCCACAAGGAGACACCACCTAGGTCATGTGGACGTTAAGTAATAGCTTTACACAATTTAGCTCAGCCCCTCCCTTCTTATACCGGGACTTCAGGGCACAGGAGGAAGAAGAGAAAAGAGCATGGAAGAACTAGATGGGTAAGTGCTGTGGGATGTTCTGTATGACAAATATGTTAATAAATAAAGCACTGATTGGCCGGTAGCCAGACAGGAAGTATAGGCGGGACTAACAGAGAGAAAGATTGAGGAACAGGAAGGTGGAGAAAGAGATTGCCAGCCACTGCCAGGACAAGCAGCATGTAAAGATGCCGGTAAGCCACTAGTCACGTGGCAAGGTATAGATTTATAGAAATGGGTTAGTTAAGATATAAGAACAGTTAGCAAGAAGCCTGCCATGGCCATACAGTTTATAAGTGATATAAGCGTCTGAGTGATTATTTTATATGTGGGTTGTGGGACTGCGGGGCTTGGTGAGACCTAGAGAGAAGCTCTCCAGCAACAGGTAAGAACTTGAGAGGAACAAACTGAGATGGGGAAGAACTAGATTGAAGGGCTAGAAGAGAGTACTAGAGGAAGGAGATGGAAGATGAGGAAGAGCCAGATGGGGAAGAACAAGATGAGGAAGAACAAGATGAGAGAGAAGGAGATGGGAGAGGAGCTGATATGGGAAGGAACTAGATGGATGAGAACCTAGAAGGGACAGAACTAGATGAAGGAATTAAGATAGAACCTGGAGGGGACAACAGATAAATGTAAAGAGAAATTGGGCAAGAAAGGAGCTAAAAATGAAAGTAGAGTATAAGCTTATAGAGAGGGAACTGACAGAATAATAAAGTGTATGGACTAAGGAATTTCGTGTACATAGATTCATTTCTTTTCTTCAAAGATTAATTATCAGCTGATTGTAGATTCTTCCCGGACCCTGGGAGGAGACTATCGAGGGGCTGGACCCCCATAGTCCCCGATAGAAGTGTGTCACTGGAGGCAGGCTTTAAGGTTTCAGAAGCCCAAGCCAGCCCCAGTGACTTTCTCTTTCTGCTGCCTGTGGATCTGGATGTAGAACTCTCATCTACTTCTCCAGCACCATATCTGCCTGCATGCTGCCATGATTCCTACTATTGATGAGTGAACTAAAGCTCTGAAACTGTGAGGAAGCCCCACTGAAATGCTTTCTTTTATAAGAGTTGCCATGGTCATGGTGTCTCTTCACAGCAATAGGACACTGACTAAGACAGGGTAGAATATGGTTCCTAAAACTTAGCAAGGCTTTTGATCAAGAATTGATGGTTGCTATGTAGACTTGCTATATAGACCAGGCTGGCCTAGAACACACAGAGATCCTCCAGCTTCTGCCTCGCAGTGCTGAATTAAAAGAGTGTGCCACCTTGCATTTTAAGGCCTTCATCATCAATTCTTGATCAACACCAGTGCTAAGGTTTGGGAGACCATAATTTTCCAGTGGTTAGCGATGTCATAAGTTATTATCATAAGGTGTAACTGAGTTAAGAAAGTTCAGGCAAGCCTAGTGTTGATCAAGAATTGATCAAGGGGCTGGAGAGATGGCTCAGAGGTTAAGAGCACCGACTGCTCTTCCAGAGGTCTTGAGTTCAATTCCCAGCACCCACATGGTGGCTCACAACCATCTGTAATGAGATCTGGCGCCCTCTCCTGTATACATAATAAATAAATCTTTAAAAAAAAAGAATTGATCAAAAAAAGAACTCGTAGAAGAAACAAATTAAAGAAATAGACACTAGAAAGATCAATATGAAAATGATAAAATAGTGTAAATTCTATAGGTAAATTGTCATGGAATCTGGGCTGGGCTTGATGGTACACCCTTTTAATCCTAGCATTTGAAAGCATGAGGCAGGTGGGTCTCTGATTTTTAGGACAGCTTTGTTTTAGGCCAGCCAAGAGTACCATAGTAAGATCAGACTCAAAAACAAACAGGAAACATAAGTGAAAGTGGTTGGGAATAAAGACCCTAGGATGTCACGAGTCATGTCATGTTCTCAAGACTGCCTGTCCTGGGTCAGGCTGGGCCCCTGGCTCTGTTACAAGTATAAAGGAGAAGAGCAAGCAGCCAAGGGTATTAAAACACTGCACTCTTGGGAACAGCTAGGGGACAAAGAATTTCCAAAAGAGGTAATTGTTGCTCATCATGATCTAAAAATGCCAGCACTGGGCAGCAGAGACCAAAAAGCTTATCCATGTAGAAAACCTCTGCCTGGAAATCTCTCAACCATGAAAACTCTACCATGACTATCCCAGCAGGGCGTCCCTGGTCATTTATGGTGGATATTGTAAGTGCCTGATCTGATTCTGTTACTTTTGCTTGCTCTCCTGATCAGGATACTCTGATGTGAAGATGTTTTACTAACTTCTGTTTGCTATTTGCCCCCCCCCCTTTTTTTTTCTTCTAGACAAGATTTCTCTGTGTAGCCCCAGCTATCCTGGAACTTACTCTGTCGTAGACCAGGCTGGCCTCAAACTCAGAGATCCACCTGCCTCTGCCTCCCCAGTGCTGGGATTAAAGGCATACATTTCCACTGCCTGGTTGCTATTTGTTCTTTTACTTAGTATATGCTCAATCAACTCAGTCACTCAAAATCAAATGTATAGCTATTGTAGATCATTCCCTGTACAAAACTAACGCAAACAGCAATAGGCCCAGCCTATATTGTTTGCTCCCAGGGTCCAAGGAAGAGTCTAACAACCAGCTGAAGATTCTAATCTGAGGGATATTCAAAGAATCTAAGCACACTGAGTCTTTAGTCCATTCACTTTATTCTTCTAAGTAAATTCTACCTACACAGTTTCTTTTCCGTTCTTCTCCATCCATCCTCCCCGTGTGCTCTCAGAGAACCAGTCTATATACCCACAAAGTAATTCTTTGGTAAAGCAATGCGAGGCTTGAAGTTTTCAGGGTCGCAGAGAGAAGTGATAAGGATCCACACATAAAGCAATTCATTGTCAGCTTCCAATTACAACCCAAAAGGAGAGTGACTAAAGGGGAGTTCTCTGGTAGGGTCAACTAAAGGCTAAGATCAATTAGGGAATTTATGTGCTCAAACTATAATCTAGAAATGGCTAGGTAGAATGTTAGGGGTCAGTAAGTCACAAGAAAGTAAACTGTCTTTGGCGCCACTTTTCCCGCTCATCCCAGCTGCAGCTGCTTTCTGATAGGGAGGGGGACAGATGTTAGGTGGCTAAGCAGCCTATGTCAGAGCGTGTAGTATTTGGTTAGTAAAAGCACTTTCACTCAGAGTAATTGCTGAGGAGAAAATCTAGGAATAGCACCTGACTGAGGAGGAATAAAAACTTAATTTGCACAAGAAAGAAGCTTGGCATCTATTGCATGTCTGGCCTTGTAGGCAATCTCCTTGGGTTAGTGGGAAGTAACTGCCTTAACTCAGTAACTAGCAAATGGCTAAAACATCATCCCAGGAATGTGAGCAGTACATCTCTTAAGTTAGGGTCTTGTGTAAATAACCCAGGGTAAAGGTAAGGAGTTGAGGATTTAACTGTTAGTGGTTCTTTTCTCTGTCTGTGGGTGAGATGAGCTAATGTTTATCTATGTGCAGTTTTGTTCTTGGAAAAAGGTATCTTTGCTGAAATACTTTTGTCTGAAGAATGGCCCTGGACAGATATATGTTAATGAAAAATAAACACAGCTGGGGACAGTTGTCCAATTACCCCAAATATATAGAGAAAGTTGTGCCCAAGATTGAGATGCAATCATGAGATTACACATACACGTAACATGGAGATGCATGGTAAATGGGGAGAACCATAGCTGTTATTGCACAAGAAGTTTACAACAAGAGACAGCCAATTCATTCAAAAGGCAGTATTCCATAACGCCTTGCGTTTCCTCTAACAGAACCCTGAGTTCTGATAGGTTGACCTTCTGAACACTAGTTGTCACTGCTGTATACTCTCATGGATCTTCACTACCAGCGGCTCTCAATACAAAATGGATGGATGAAGACAGAGTTAAGACATTTGAAGGGAAATCAAGGTGTAAAGCACGTGGCTGGGGAGAAGAAGACTATGACATGAAGAATGGACAGACTATGTAATAGAGGTGAATTGTATGAGGACACAGAGCACTTAGCATTTCCATCGACATTCAACTGTAAAACAATGGCAGAAGGAAATCCAGGGGAGAGTGGTTTGACCAAATGCTGTTAAAGCTTACTTATGGGTTATTTAGGTATCAGAAATGTAGCTTTTAAACTAAATCTCAACCTTATGATTTTACCATTAAAGGCTAGGGAGTCAAGATGCTCGGGTAAAAATCTGCTAGCTCAGAGAGACACAGGAGCAACCAGCTAAACTTCCTCCTTAGGCGGCATCTCAGAAAGAGAGCTTCCCTTCCACTGTCCCAAAACAAAAAGACCTCCAGAATAAAGTCCCTCCCTGCTATTTCCTGTGTGTCTCTCTATCCGTCTTCCTGACTTCCTCCCACTCTCCATGGCTTTTTTCTGTCAACTGGTTGCTGGCTCCACCTCTTAATCTAAGGTTGATTTTATTTAATTAACACAATCTCAGGGTTCACAGTGTGATCAAATATCCCACAACATTTCCTGCTTTTTGTCTAAATAAAAAAGGAAAGGTTTGAACTCTAACACAGTAAAACTATATACAATGAGAACAATTATAAAGTAAGAACTACATTCACAATGTCTAGTCCATTTGTATTTGGTCACTTTGGAGAAAGTACTCTATTATCTATCCTATCTTGGTGAGTCTATCTATACCTTATGGAAAGTTTTAAGAGTCAAAAACCAAAGGATTATGAGATTAATAGCAATAGAATAGTTCTTTAATTTTGGTTTCTCTTCTGTCCCATACCAGGTGGCTTTTCTGACATGAGAAAGAGATTCTGGATTTTCCTTTAACAAGCTTGCTTGGGTTTAAAGAAGGAGAGAGCCATGATCCAACTCAAATCAGCATTAATTTTTAATTGAACTGGGACTACAAAAAGACCATTTGCCTTATATGTCTGTGAGAATAGCAGAAACAAACATTTGGAAAGATTTATGAAATTTTATCTGTGGGAAATATGTTATATGATTAGGCCAATTTACTCCTTTTCTTGGGACATTTTCTCTGGATGATTCATCCTTTTTCTCCAGATGTCTCATTTGTCCAGTGGTTTTCAGATTCCTCAGTTGGATGCCTTCATTCTCCTGGAAAGACAAAAGCAAAACCCTGCCCCAACCCTAACTTTGGGGAGTTTCCCTTTTTGACAAGTTATATCTGATCAGATGAAAGGCATTTATTAACCTTATATGTTAGTTTAGATTCAACAGCCATGCTATTTGATGAACTAATGCCTCGTCTAAGCAAGAGGTCTCTCCTGTTTGAGTATAATCTTTATCAATTTTTTTTAGTATCCATAGCTTTTCTTCTCCTGTGGAAGCAAAAGCAAAACCTCTTCCCTTACGTAACACATATTCTGGTTTCCGTTCTGAGGTCAACACATCTCTAAAGCATACAGGTCGATTTAATTCAGCAGTTTTTTTCTGTTACCCAATGCCTCTCTGAGGCTGTCATTCCTTTCTCATTAGCATTTTAAAAATTTAAAGTTAATAAAGCATTATGCAATCTATCTCTGGGGGTCTTTATTACCCCTTTCTGTTTATTAAGAATATCTTTTTAAGTGTGATTAGATCTTTCTATAACTGCTTTCCCTGTAGGTTTGTGTGGTATACCTGTAATATGCTTTATGCTATAATATGCAAAATATTGTTTAATTTTACTGGAGACATATGTTGGAGTCTTACTTTGTACTGGTATCCCCATAATGGCCATAAATTCTAATAAATGTGTAATTACAGAATCAGCCTTTTCAAAACTTAAAGAAGTTGCCCATTAGAATCCTGAATATGAGCCGGGCGGCGGTAGCTCACACCTTTAATCCCAGCACTCAAGAGGCAGAGCCAGGAGGATCTCTGTGAGTGCAAGGCCAGCCTGGTCTACAGAGTGAGATCCAGGACAGGCACCAAAACTACACAGAGAAACCCTGTCTTGGAAAAAAAAAAGAAAGAAAGAAAAAGAAAGAATCCTGAATACGTATCTGTGGTGTGGTATACATATTTTACTTTTTCAAACTCTGCAAAATGAAACATGTCCATTTGCCAAATTTCATTTCTTTGGGTAGTACTTTTTGGGCTACTTTCTGCAGGTGGTGGAGTTTGGTATACAAAGAGTAAGTAGGGTATTTCTTTATAATTTCCTTGGCTTGTTGCCAAGTGATAGAAAAATCTTTCTTCAAATCCTTGCTATTAACATGGTGTTCCTTACGAAATTCTGAGGCTTCTAGCACATTTCCTACCAATACCTGATTAATTTCATCATCACCTTCTGCTAGAGGTCCTGGTAGACCCATATGGGATCTGATATGTGTTTTATATATATAAAATGATTTCAATTTCTGGTTATTGCTTGTAATTGAATAAACAACTAAGCCATTTCAGAATCAACTGTTCATCAGTTTCAATATGTAAAAGAACTCTTTCTGCATATTGAGAGTCAGTAACTATATTAAGAGGTTCTGGAAAATCTAATAATACCATGAGAACAGTATACAGTTCTGACTTTTTAACAGAATCATAAGGGCTTTGAGCCACTTTAGTTAAATTTCCTGACTTATAACCTGCCTTTCCTGATTTATTTGCATCAGTATAGCATGTAAGGGTTCCAGAAATAGGTGTTCCCTGTACAATGTGAGGAAGAATCCAATTAGTCCTCTTTATAAACTGAAGTTTCTTGCTTTTGGGACATTTGTTTTTAATCTCTCCCAAAAATTACTGCAAGCTCCTTGCCAATGTTCATTTTCTGCCAATTCAGAGGAAATTTCAGCATTAGTAAAAGGTACCACAATTTCTGCTGGGTCTATTCCTGCTAATTGATGAACTCTTTTTTTTT
>CABHPP010132998.1:13637-41962 GCA_902168425.1 Peromyscus attwateri
GCCTGGCTCTGCCTCCTGAGTGCTGGGATTAAAGGCGTACGCCACCACCGCCCGGCTAATTGATGAACTCTTAATTTTCCTTTCAGAATCAATTCAGAAATCTTTTCTGCATAATTCTTTAATTTGCTACTCTGTTTGTGTGGTAAAAATATCTATTCTAAGATATATTCTCTCTATATAAGAATTTCTGTAGGAGAAATGCATAGAATGTAAAATAACCAGAATATGATCAAGCTCTGGATCCAATATATACTGTAATTTCATTTCTACCAAAACAAATTCTCTCTCAGCCTCAACTGATAATTTTCTTGGACTATTAAAGTCTTTATCTTGTATGGTTTGAAATAAATTACTTAGTTCTTGAATTGTCAATCCAGTTCTGGACCATAGCCAGTTAATATCTTCCAGCAATTTTTGAAAACCATTAGGAGTTCATAATTGATCTCTCCTGACTTGTATTTTCTGCGTTAAATTTTTTGTAAACCTATCTTATACCGTAGGTAATTAATAAAATATCCTCTTTGTATTTTTTCAGGAGCAATTTGTAATCCCCAACAAGGCAAAATTTTTCTTTACTTCTTCAAACATTTTCTCTAAGATATCTGCATATGAATCAGCTAGTAAGATATCATCCATATAATATTACCTTAAAGACTGAGGAAACTGTTTATGAATTATTTCCAATGGTGTTTTAGAAAATATTGACACAAGGTAGGACTGTTTAACATCCCTTGTGGAAGAATTTTCCATTGATATCTTTTAACAGTCTGGGAATTATTATAAGTAGGCTCTATGAAGGTAATTTTTTTTCTCTGTACTGTTCTTGTAAAGGTATAGTACAAAAGCAGACTTTTAAAATCAATTACTATAATAGACCATCTTTTAGGTAATAGAGAAGGCAAGGGAATTCCAGGCTGTAAAGAGCCCATTGACTGAATCATCTTAGATCTGTTACCATTCTCCATTTTCCAGATTTCTTTTTAATGACAAATTAGGAGAATTTCAAGGATTGGTCAATTCTTCAATATATTGAGCATTTAGCTGCTCCTGTACCAGCTGTTCTAAGGCCTGTAATTTTTCTGATGTCAAAGGCCATTGTTCCATCCACACAGCTTTGTCAGTCAATCATTTTAAAGGTAGGGCTGTTGGTACATTTGAAATGTCTGTGCCCTGCTTTTGTACAACCTGAACAGTTGTTGATTGTACTTGATAATACCTTTTAATATTTTTCCCAGAAACATATGTTAGTTCATGGTTTGTTTCTGAGATGGGAAGAATGTTAATCTGGGTTTTCTATTGCTGTAACAAATCACATTACAAATTCATTGCCATATTAGACACACGTGGCTTTAATTTTCCTATTTGTCTTTCTGGCTCTATACATTCAATCCAACGTGTACTTTGTTTAACCTAAGATAAAGTTCCAATCCCTTAAAGCTGAACATTTACCCCCTGAAGAGACCAATTTGGATGCCAAGATTTTGGTGCAATTATTGTTACATCTGCCCTTGTGTCCACCAACCCCTCAATTTTAATGCCATTTATTTGTATTTTTAACTTTGGTCTTTGATCATTTATAGAAGTTTTCCTGGGGTTGGGGATTTAGCTCAGTGGTAGAGTGATTGCCTAGCAAGCGCAAGGCCCTGGGTTTGGTCCTCATCTCTGAAAAAAAAAAAAAAAGAAGTTTGCTAAAATATTTGTTTTATGGTTTCTCCTGAAAATTTTGTTTTATCAAATGAAGCTGCTATGTCATCCAAAGCAGTATGGTTTTCCACAACAGGCAGGGGGTCTGGGGAAGCCTGCAACCCATGAGGAGAGGGAACTAGCTGCCCAAAAGCAGACATGGGGACATTCAGAAGAAGCGTTCACTGTGGGAAGTGAGGGCACAGGGCCACCTAAAGGACAGAGCTGGCCAACATTGGGCCTCTAACTTCAGTGGTGTTTGGAGCCCAGCCGCCTGTGGAGTTTGGTGTCTATGGAGTTTGGGGCCAGGAATGGGCAGCAGCTGGAGGCTAGAGGATATAACAGGAAAACTCCAGACTCATTTAGAGGGCCTGGGGAGAGGGAGGAAAAACCAGCTGTGGTGATTCCAGCAGCTGCAAAGCCAGGGGTAAGTGGCTGCCTTCGTGATCTCATGCCCCAAGTTGGACATCAGATGAAGCATTTATCTAATTATTCTTTATCAATAATAACTTGGGAATCTGATATGAGGGTAAGAACCAGAATCAGAGAAGTGGTGGAGAAGTGACCAGTGACCTCTCTCTTGTTCTTCAATCCAAAAAAGGGTCAAGAACCTCTCTAAGCCCCTCCCTACTACTTCCTGTGTCTCTCTATCTGTCTTTAGTTCTCCAAAACCTCAATGGTTAATTTTGCTCAACTAGTAGCTAGCTCCTCCCTCTGATTCAAAGCAAACTTTATTGGCAGTCTTGGGAATGTCTGAATGTGATCAAAATATCACACAACAGACGGGAGAGCAAGATCTCATCTTGGCAACAACAAAAACTCCTGTAGGCTAGGGAGGTGGCTCAATAGGATCACTGTACAATCATGAGGACCTGAGTTTGAATTCCCAGTACACATATGAAGCTGTACACAGTAGTAGGAGTACAAGAGTATGAAACATGGAGAGGAACTCGGTAGTTAGACAGTCTAACCAAGTTAGGAGCTCTAGGTTCAGTGGAGAAGGCTCTAAAGATCTTATATCTAAAAATAAGCAATAGCTGGGCAGTGGTGATAGACGCCTTTAATCCCAGCACTCATGAGGCCAGCCTAGTCTACAAATCACGTGCCAGGACAGCCAGAGCTGTTACACAGAGAAACCCTGTCTTGACAAAACAAAACAACAACAACAAAAAAAAAAGATAATAAAAGTCGTTTGCCCACCACACACACACACACACATGCTTAGGCACATATACCACACACCCAAACACACACCCAAAATTTCTGGAATGGGGATATATCTCAGTGATAGAGTGTTTGCCTATCATGTATGAAGCCCTAGGATCAATTCACTATACTCAGAAAAAATGGGGGGGGGGGGAATACCTTGTATTTTTGTCTCGTGAAGAAAGTTCATCCAAGTCTAGGAGGGGTGGTAGAGCATTTTGCCTGGATTTGATCTTCAGCACACTAAAAAATAAAATTTCATGCTGGGCGATGGTGGTCCAGACATTTAATCCCAACAGTTGCCAGGGGGATTGAGTTTGAGAACAGCCCAGTCTTCAGAGGGAGTTCCAGGACAGTCAGGGCTACACAAAGAAACCCTGTCTCTAAAAAAAGCAAAAAAATAAAAATAAAAGTGCAGATTGGAGATGTGTTTCACTTTTAAAACAATTGCTTCAAATATGTGAGGCCCTAGAGGAAAAAAAAAAAAACAAAACAAAACAAAAAAAGAAACAAAAACTGAAACGAGATGGTCCATGGCCTAAACGTGTGGGATTTAAAGACACTTTCCTAGAGGCAGTCCCTGAGCATTCCAGGTGCTGTGTGCCTTTTGTGCCTCATCCACCCCACACATCAAGCTTCAGTTCCTGGATTTACCTTTGCCTATGGGCCATATGGCACTTGGCTTTAATTGTCGACTTGATACATTGCAGAATCATCTGGGAAGAGAGGCTCAATGAAGGACTGTCTACATCTGGTCGGCCTGTGGGTGGGCATGCCTATGGGGGCCTGACAGACCCAAGGCACTGTGGGCAGCACCATTCCCTGGGGAAGAGGTCCTGAGCTGTGTGACAGTGGAGACCTCAAACACGAGTGAGCATGTGTGATGTAAGTGGTGTTTGAGGTCCCTGCCTGGATTTCTCCACAATGAAGGGCTGGAGCCCGATATTTTAAACGGAAATAAACCCTTCTACTCTAAGCTGCGTTTTGTTGGTGGATTTTTTTTCTTTTTTTTTTTTTTGGTGGTGGATTTTATCACGGCGACAGAAATGAAATTAGCGCGGGTTTGTTTTGTCTGGCTTAGAACTAGGACATACCAAACAACTTAAAGGAATTTGAAGACGTTAAAAAAAGACTCAGGGGAGAGATAGATGGCTCAATGGCTATAAGCACTGGCTGCTCTTCCAGAGGTTCTGAGTTCAATTCCCAGCAACCACATGGTGACACACAGCCATCGGTGGTGGGATCTGGTGCCCTCTTCTGGTCCGCAGGCATACATGCAGAGCACTCACACACAAAATATAATTAAAAAAAAAAATTAGAAATCAAAAATCCCCCTAGTTCCCAAAGCCCACTCCAGGACCCCAAAGCCTTAATTGTCCCCCCCCAGTTTCAGCAGCTTCCTTTAGGAGAGCCTGCGTGCAGCCTCAGAGCCAAATGGGTTAAGAACTACCCTCTGTCCCCAGTACCCCCTTCCCCATGCCTTGCAACTTTGGGGGGATTCTCATACTTGAACCATGGCGTTAGATCAGCAGAGGCAGCCTGCGGTAAAAAGTTGCTCTCCTGTTCTGTGGAGTTCTACCTTTTGTCAGAAGAAATGAGTTTTAGTTCATCAGAGTAGAGTAATGCTGACTTCCCAGTTTTAACAGTTATAATAGACGTTGGATAGACATTTGTTACCACAGTGTGTTTCAAAGTAAGTAAAATAAAGAAACAGTAAGAAAGATGTTAGGTCATTCTATTAGGCACAACTGCCTTACTGGCATGAAAGGAAAAATGGGTTTTCTTAAACCACAGTGTCTTAATTCCATGTTAGACTGTTAGACTGTAGATTGCCATGTGGCTCACGCCATCTTGGACATCAGCTTTTGAGTTCTCTTCTTAAATAAAAAGGATATTTTTGTTGTTTGGTATTAAAAACTCAGTTAAGAAATTTAAAATGTTTTAAGTAAATTCAAAGGGTTACTACAGTTCAAGCTTGTTTTCTAAATACCTAAGAGTTAGGATGATTTGGAGTCGAGATAAAATATTTGAGCAGGGCAGTGATAGCCCATGCCCTAAGCACCAGCAGAAACAGATGGATCTCCATAATTAGTTGTTTTCTGAATCCCAGAGTTACAGTAAATAAGGTGGTGGTGGTGCACACCTTTGATGTCACAACCCAGAGACAAAATTCAGATACAACTCCTAATTTGTATGTTTGCATACTAGAAAAATGACATACCATATTTACAGATTATTATAAAACCCTTCTACAGGGTTACTAGAAGGCCAGGCTAAAATTAAAAATGAACATCCTTTGTGATCTAAAAAAACACACTTTAACTTTAATTTATATATAAAGAGAAAGGGGAATATAGGTATATTTATCCACACATACCAAAGTATATTTAGTTTCAAAATTTCAAAACTTTTTAATTAAAAGATAATACTTTTTCTGTTGCCGAAAAAAGACATAACCTGCCAAAAAAGGAACTCCCCAAAGTCAAGGTTGGGGAAGGGTTTTGTTTTTGTCTTTCCAGGAGAATAAGAGCATCCAACTAAGGAATCCGGAGACCACTGGACAAATGAGACATCTGAAGAGAAGGATGAATCATGAAGAGAAAATGTCCCAAGAAAAAGAGTAAATTGGCCTAATGGTATAGCCCACCTCCAACAGGGTAGAATTTCACAAATCTTCCCAAATGCTTGTTTTTTCTGCTGCTGTCTACAGACACAAAATGCAAATGGTCTTTTTGTGGTCCCAATTCAAGTAAAAATTAAAGTTGCCTTTGGAGTTGGGGCGTGGCTCTCCTCTAAGCCCACACATACTTATAAAAGGAAAATCCAAAATCTTTGTCTCATATCAGAAGAGTCATCTGGTTTGGGACAGAAGAAACCTAAAATAAGGAAGTAGTCTATTGATACTCATCTCCTAATCCTTTGGTTTTCATTTGATTCTTTAAATTTTTTCTTTTTTAAAAAATTTATTTAGGCCAGGCGGTGGTGGCACACGCCTTTAATCCCAGCACTCGGGAGGCAGAGCCAGGAGGATCTCTGTGAGTTCGAGGCCAGCCTGGTCTCCAAATCGAGTTCCAGGAAAGACCCAAAGCTACACAGAGAAACCCTGTCTCAAAAAAACAAACAAACAAACAAAAAATTATTTATTTTTACTTTATGGGAATTGGTGTTTGCCATGGATGTCAGGTCCTCTGGAATTACAGTTATGAGCTGCCTCATGGGTGCTGGGAATTGAACCCAGGTCCTATGGAAGAGCAGTCAGTGCTCTTAACCACTGAGCCATCTCTTCAGTCCCCAAATTTCTTAAGGTATAATTATCTTAAAATAAAATTATGTATATATAAACTTTCTGTCATGATATTAGTGATCATATGGAGTACTAAGTCTAGAAATAAGCTTCAACTAGCTTTCTGTATGTGTTTTCAGGTTTGAGTCTGAAGCATGTAACTAGGAACTAAGTTTGTACCCTGGATATACTTGATGGATTATGGTCCTCTAACCTTTTGGAGATCTGCTTGTAAACGGAGATGGAGCCTTTTGTTCCAACTGCCAGGTCCCAAATAAACACATAAAAGCTTATATTAATTACAGAATGCTTGACCTATAGCTCAGGCTTGTTACTAACTCACTTTTACATTCAAATTAATCCATTTCTATTAATCTATGTCTTGCCACGTAATCTGTGGCTTTACCAGTCCTCTGGCATCTTGCTTCTTGGGCAGCTGCCTCCTGTCTCCCTTGACTCTACCCTTCTTCATTCCAGTCCTCAGATCAATTGTCCCACCTAAGTTCCTGCCTGGCTACTGGCCAATTAGCATTTCATTAGGAAATGAGAGTAATACATATTTATAATGTAGAAAAGGATCATCCCACAGCATCTGCTGAATATGGCACTTAAAATGTTTATGTTTTCTGCAGTGAACCATGACCATTCCTGGCAGTGAGTGACCTTTGAGGTCTTCAAGAAGACGATGGGGCCCTACAATGACAAATCCACCTGGGTTGTGGTAATATCACTAAGTTGACAAACATCACCCAAAGATCAGCTTCACACTAGACTGCTCAGGACAATTTCTAGATGGCTAGCTGAGGCTGTCCAGCCTGGAACTTCAGTTAAGCCCAGCACTTTCCCATCACACAGACTGGACAACAAATGACACATTTAGCTTTCCCAGGACTTGGCCATTATCCCAATTTTATCAGGATCCCTTAAAGATGCTGTCACCCCCCAAACAATAGGAAGTAATTTTCATTCTGGAGAGGTGGCGTGGGTGGATTTTGGTTGTTCTGTGAGTATGGATGTTTGTCATTGTTTAGGGGCTGGTTGCAAGTTGTTATTGGTCATGGTCAGGGAGGACACTAAATCAAAGGTTAGATTAAGAGATTTCTTTCTTTTCCTTTCCTCTATCCTTCTTTCCTTCCTATGTAGTGTTGGAAAAAAAAGGGGGGTTAGGAGATTAAAAAGAAAAAAAGGGGGGGATGTAGGAATAATAAGATAAAAGGGTAGATTATTGAATATACTTTTAAACTGGAAAGCAACTACTAGTCTCAAATATTTTACATTGATATGATTTTTGTATATTGATACAAATTTAAGGTAATTTTTGTTACAATATATTGTATATATGTTTCTACTCCTGTTTCTACTACCTGTAAGGTACTGTACCTATGCAGATCATTTAAAAATGTAATGTAGCTGGGCGGCAGTGGCGCACACCTTTAATCCCAGCATTTGGGAGGCAGAGGCAGACGGATCTCTGTGAGTTAGAGGCCAGCCTGGTCTATAGAGAGAGTTCCAGTACAGGCACCAAAGCTACAGAAAGAAACCCTGTCAAAAACAAAAACAAAAACAAAAACAACAAAAATCAACAACAACAACAACAAAAAAAAAACCCAAACTTTGGGTTGGGGATTTAGCTCAGTGGTAGAGCGCTTGCCTAGCAAGCACAAGGCCCTGGGTTCAACCCTCAGCTCCCCCCCCCAAAAAAAAACCCAACAAAAAATGTAATGTAAAATTCTAGTCCTTGAAAGCTATATTACTGTTTAGGGTAATTAAGAAATGTAGATTAGTAGTTAGTCACCTATTAACAATCAAACTTGTGGTCATGTTAGGTATGTTTTCAAAGTTAAACACAGATATATTTTAGATAGACAGGTAGTCTTCAAACACTTTGGAGATCTACAGAATACGGCATTTAAGATGTTTTAACAATGTAAAGCTTTTCATGACAGTGAGACATGTCTGTTCCTGGAAGCGCCAATCTACTTCAGAGAAGATGATGGGCATTGAAGAACCTCCATATGGAGTTTGCTTTAAATGTGGCAAAGCTAGCCACTGGGCAAGAAACTGCCCTTGCCTCAAGTGCTGACAGTATGCTGTCCAAATTGAACAAGCAGGACACAAAGGAACTTGAATGCCAAACTTTGCCAAGGTAAGGCAGGCCAGTCCTTTAAAATTCCTGCTTCACAGAAAAGTTTGTCAATTCTGGGCCTGTAGGCTGAAGATGGATGCCCCAACATTGTAGAGGAACCTTGGGTGACTGTTTAGGCAGTCAGCTGTTTCTGTCATTTCTATAGTTTTGGAAGTTGTATGCTCTGCACTTTCTTTAAAGTTTAATCAGGTAATTTTATATCCTTCTTGGGTCTTTGGTGGGGTTGAAGACTAGATAGTTATTTTTATTGTATATAGTTTTTCTGTATCAGAGCTAAAAACCTTCCCTTTTTATTTTGACAAAAAGAGGGAAATGTTGTGATATTTTGATTACATTCTGACGTTCCTGAGAGTGGCAATAAAGTTTGCTTTGAATCAGAGGGTGTAGCTAGCTATTAGCTGATCAAAATTAACCATAGAGGTTTTGGAGTACTGAAGACAGACGAAGAGACAAAGGAAGTAGTAGGGCAGGGCTTAGAGAAGATCTTGGTCCTTTTCGGATTGAGGAACGAGAAAGAAAAGTCATTGGCCACTTCTCTGATCATTCAGGTTCTTGCCGTGATATCTGACCCCTGAGTTTTTATTGATAAAGATTAGATATAAATGCTTCGCCTGTCCCTGGACCCATCACCACTCAGGCTAGTCTCCAACTCTTGTCTGCTCAACCCTCCCACCTCAGTCACCGCTGCAACTGCAGAGGCACAACACTGCACTTTGCTCCTCAAATTTCAGTTACAGACAGAACTACTCCTTGAAAGCACTGACTACATATGATAGAACTAAGGTAAATAAGGTACATAATTTAATATTTCATTTATGTATTTAGAAGCAAAAAATTATAAAATATCATGTAAAAATTTTCTTAAAATGTTTAAAAACATACTAAAATTTAAACATTTACATTGTATAGTACCTGATAATCCATTTCAGCATACTGAAAGATAAACTAACCCCTTTCTGAAATAAGTTTAAATGGTTTTGTTTGACAAGGGCTCTTATTAGCCCAAACCGGCCTCATACTCACTATACGGTTTAAATGGCATTGAACTGATGGGTTCTCTACTTTCCAGGTCCCAGGACTTGCACCACCACGCCTGGGAAATCAGTTCATTTTCTCAGGTTAACAGTGCAGAAACTGGAGGAAGATGGAAGCAGTTGACAATGGAGAAAGCTGTGGGATTTACAGATGTTTGGCCAAATGGCTTTTAAGAAAGTAAACAAAACTACAACTGAGAATACCCAATACCTACGGACCTTTACAGTAAATACAGTTTTTTTTTTTAATTTCCTGTGCTGAGGAGCACATACTAGGTATGTGTTCTAACACTGATCTACAGGAGACAGTAATTTAAAACAAAACAAATTTGATCTGAACAACCGACAACTTTCCATTTTATTCAATTTTGAATAAAATAGTGTATCAAAGGCATCAACTTCAGAAGAAATTATTTGCCTCATTTGTGCCAAACAAGGACAGTTTCTCTTCTGTTGAAAGTGCATGAAATTCTTGAAATTCAGTTTTCATTTGTCTCCTAATTTCCAAATAAATAGATAAACAGCTTCAGTTCATGGCTTGTAGATTGTTTTCCTAGACCAGAACGTCCTCTAAGCTGTCATCATACACCCATTTGAAGACAGACTCTTCAGAACTCTCTATAGTTTCAAAAAGTCTTTTGAAGTCTTGAGGATACAGTTTAAGTATTGTCCATCCAGGTCTTATTCTCACCTGCCTCAGTATTTCAATCGGTTCAACTGTACTCAGTGAACTGCAAAGGAAAAGCAAGTAAACATGTTTAACTCCCGTCCACAACAACTGTCAGCTAAATCTAAGAGAGCTGTCTCCTAAATTCAATTAAAATGTAAACTCTCTGTACAGAGATGACTTTGAACTCCTGCCTTACCTCCCAAGTACTGGGATTATAGGTATGTACTACCATACTGGGTATGGATAAGAAATATTTACATAAAATAAATGTTAAGCCTATAATCTCAGCACTCAGGAGACTGGGAAGTCATTCCTAAAATTTTAGAGCTAACCACCGATAAGTTTAAAGTGGTGCAATCAATTCTCTCAAACATTCTAGGGTTTTTTTTGTTATTTTTTAATCTTTTTTATTTCTTGATAGGGTCTCACCACATAGCCCTGACTGGTCTGGGACTCACTATGTAGACCAGACTAGCCTCAAATTCAGAGTTCCACCTGCCTCTGCCTCCCAAGTACTGGGATTAAAGGCGTGTGCCACCATGTGTGTGAGGTTTTTTTTAAAAGATAGTTTCACTCTATATCTCAGTCTGGTCTGGAACTTACAATAAGGGCCTTGAGCTCATGTGACTGATTCTCCTGCCCCAAGGTCCTGTGAGCTGAGATGATGGGATTACCGTTTACATGTAAATAGTGAGGCAGGGCTATAATCCTGTTACTTGGAAAGTAAAGGCCAGAGGGTCAAAGTTCAGTCATCTCTGACTATACAGAAAGTTAAGCTAGCCTGGGCTACATAAAACCAATCTCAAAACAAATAACTAAACAAATAAATTAACTAAAAATAAGTATTTCTAGTCAACAGTCCCATTAAGGTTATATGGCAAATGACGATTCTTTAAAATGACCATTTTAACACTTTTCCCATCTTCTGACAATACTTAGGGCTGCCAGTTACAAAGCTGAATGGAGAACACGTCATGCTGGCTGTGGTAAGAGCTCTTGCTGCTCTGCTTGGGGCCCTGGAGGGACAGCTCTGTGGTAAGAGCTCTCGCTGCCCTGCTTGGGCCTGAGCTCAGTTCTCAGCGCCTATGTCAAGCAGCTCTGTAACTCCAGCTCCAGGGGATGACGCAAATGTTGTCTGGCCTCCACAGGAACCCAGGAACAGCCACGTGTGAACACACATAAAAACAAAATAAATACAAACTGAACAGTGCTAAAACAGCCTTCGAGTAGCCTAGGTTTTGCCGCTTAAAGACGAAACAGGTGGTCAGAGGGAGTCGAGGAAAACAAGGCACAGCAGAGAGAGAGGTGTTGTTATTTATTTCTTTATAAATCGTATGTAACGGGCAGGCGTGTGCATGCTCCCTGTGTGGTGCCCACGGAGGCAAAGCAGGGGTGCTGGGGCCCCCGGAACTGGAATGTGAACTGCTTCTCAACCCTCTCTCCAGTCCAGAAGGAAGTTATTTTTAACAGGTAAAGTATTTTTAACACGGGCACACCTTACTCTAAATCAAGATGTGAAACACCACCTTGTCACGCAGGAGACAGTCACATTAAATCACTCCTTTTATCGTTTGACCTCACTGAATTTCTACTTACCGTAAATGTTGTATTATTGGGGCACTGCGCTTCCCAAAGCAGTGCTTCACCATGTGGAAAAAAATATCGTAATTCAAGGGACTTAAGTTTTCTGTAAATAAACTTCTACGAGGAGTCATTTGAATAAAATATAGGTTTTGTTTCATTGAGTTTAGTGAGTCCTAGATAGAAGAGAAAGTAACTTTTGTCAGTCATACCCATTACCAGGGAGAAGAACTGAGCCTCGACCCTGACTCCTTCAAGCCACTTGCTGCACATCCCCACATGTCCCTGGTTTCCTTACTGAAGGCTCAACCCTTTGTACCGCGGGCCACATCAGAGTTCTGACAGAAAATAACCTAAAAGGAGGAGGTTTTCATTCTGTATGTGACAGAGAGCAATGTTGCTGACATTTGCCAAGAAAGAGGCGATGGGAGGGTCCTGGGAGGGTCCTAGTCCATTCCTCAGTTGGGGGGCAAACCCAATGTGTGCCCAGAAAACCACTTACCACCACTGGGCTGGAAGCTCAGACAGTCCTTTATCTAACCCAGAAAGCTAAAGTGTATTGACTGCCTCATGACTATAGTAAAATCAGAGCTCAGACACATCAACGTGAAACGAGTTCCTGCTGCGTTTAAGGACACCACAAGCAGACTCAAGAACACAAAAGGATTACTGACTAGCCTTTTCCTTATCTTTTTCTTTTTTTGGTTTTTCGAGACAGGGTTTCTCTGTGTAGTTTTGGTGCCTGTCCTGGATCTCGCTCTGTAGACCAGGCTGGCCTCGAACTCACAGAGATCCACCTGGCTCTGCCTCCGAGTGCTGGGATTAAAGGCGTGCGCCACCGCTGCCCAGCTTCCTTATCTTTTTCTAAACATGCATTTATTTACTGTGTGTGCACACATATATATGTATAATTTTATTACGGAAATGGCAGCATCATCTGTTCTTACCGGAAGCTTTGACTTCTCTAAGTGCCTGTTTTCGGCATGCACACTAAATGAGGACCAAGGTTCCTGGAGGAGGAAAAACAGACAAGACAGTTCTTTCTTTCCGAAGGTCTATGTGGGACATGTGCACACGGACGTGTGTGAAGGTTGGAGGCTGTTTTCAGGTGTTTCACTCTATCACTCTCCTGTTATTGTTGAGTAAGGGTTTCTCACTGAACCTGGATCTTATGGACTGTAGCTGGCCAGCAAGTCCCAAAGATCTTCCTGTCTATATGAGACCCAGTCTACCCCACCCTGCAAACAAAACCAAACCAAAGACCAAACCATACCCTGGGGCTAGGGCTGTAGCTCTCTATCTGAGCACTGTTTCTGTGTTCAAATCCAAAAAACCCCACACAAATAAAAGGATAAACACTTGAGTCATATCTAGCATTGCTAACTAAGTGTTAACAATGACTAAGTATTTGAACTACAGTATTCAAATGGTATATGTTGTGTAATAGGTAAGAGGATGTGTCAAGCTACATATGGTGGTACACATATAATCCTAGCACTGAAGGTAGCTGAGACAGGAGGATAGAAAGTCTAAAGTGAGCCTGGGTTACATAATGAAATCCTGTCTCACAAAACAATGTAATATTCACTATATTAAAAAAAGAACAGCCTAGGAAAACAGAAGACAAAAGTATGTCGTCTACGCCACTGGTGATATCTGGGCTAGAGAACTACAGTATTGATTCATAAAATTTCCCTTTTGCAGAGCATGTCTCAAATAAACCAAGTTTCCTAGTTTTTGTTGGTTTGTTTTTCAAGACAGGGCTTCTTTGTGTAGGCTTGGCTATCCCAGAATTAGCTCGGTAAATCAGGCTGGTCTTGAACTCACAGAGATCCACCTGCCTCTGCCTCCCCAATTAAAGTCATGCATCACCAACACTCAGCAAGTTTCTTAGTTTTATCATGAGCTATTTGAGCACTGTCTCAAATATTACTTTTGTGGTTAGAGAAAAAGGTGCTGCGGAGACCCACAGAGGTTTCCTAGTGAGAACTTACTCAGGGTCTGAGAATCTGGGCTTGCTTTACCCAGCAGAGCTACATAAGGGAATGATCTGACCACCGGCGTGGTTACCAGGTGTTTGGAAGGGTCTACACTTGGCTGTGCGGTGTGCTTTGATCTAGCAAGGGGGAGGTCTTTGGGCCTGCCCCTTGGCATTGTTATAAAAAGCCCTTTTGAATAAATGGAAGAGGCTGTTGGGTATTGATCCAGGCCCTCCTGAAGCTATCCTGTGTTTCTGTTTTTTTTCTAGTCAACTAGGTCTCTCGATCGAATATCTTCTTACCCATCTCTCATAAAAACCCTTCAAAAGGTGGGAGCTGGCCTCCCACAAGGCGCCAAACAAGTGTCAACATTAATCTCCCTCCAAGAACTGGCAACAGCAAACGCCTTTAATCCCAGAACTCAGGATGCAGAGGTAGGAGGATCTCTGTGATTCAAGGCCATCCTGATCTACATAAGGAGTTCCAGGCCAGGTAGGGCTACATAGTGACACCCTATGTCAAAATAAAACAAAAGTAAACAAGTTGGAAAATAATGAAATTAAATCTTTTAATAAATTAATCTTTTAAATTAACCTTTAGTGCATGGTCTGTGCTTACAAGCCTCTGAGTTAGAAAATTCTCCTGGCATCTGAGACTTTACTCACCATTTGAATAAACTTAATATCACAAGCCACTTGCCAAAGCACACTCAACACATGATACAAGTCTGGCCTTTTAGGAGTTGCTATTAGTCTCTAGTGAAAAAAAGAAACAGAGAAAATTATGTTACACAGATTCATAATCAATATCATATGTTGGATCTTAACTTTAACATCTTAATAGCATCTAGAAATTTAAATTAAAAAATGAGAATTGGCCAGGTGTGGTGGCACATGCCTTTAAACTCAGTTCTCAGTAGGCAGAGGCAGGTGGATCTCTGTGAGTTCCAGGACAGACAGGACTACGTAACAGAGTCCCCATCTCAACAAACCAAAAAGATGAAAACTAAGTACAAAACATTAGCCATAAGTATTCCCACGTAGAGTTTTCCTTTTTGAAAACATGTAATATCAACATACAAAACTGATTGTATGGGTTGGAGTGGTTAAGAACACTTGCTGTTCTTCCTGACTGGAATTTGGTTCTTAGCACTGACAAAAGGAGGTTCAGAGCTCACAGTTGTGAGCTATTTAAATTGTGCATCAAGAATTGTTAAGCCTGTAACTCCAGCTCCAACACCTTCTAGCCTCTGTCAAGTACATGCACACACATGGCATGCACACACATGGCGTAAATATATACATCTAATTAAAAATATGAACGAAACAAAACCGCAGGCCAGAAAGATGGCTCAGCAGTTAAGAGCACTGGATGCTCCTCCAGATGACCCAGGTTCAGGTCTCAGCAACCACGTGACATGTCACAACCACTGTCTGTAACTCCAGACCCAGAGGATCCAATGCCCTTGTTTTACCTCCTCAGGCACTAACTACATGCACATGGTACACAGACATATCACTTTTAATAAGGTGACATTTCAGTGTCACCTTATTATACTTAAGAAAAACTAAAATAAAAAATGTATAATGACCAGACATGGTAGCAAACACCTTGTAATCTCAGCACTAGGGAGACTAAGACAGGATTCCGCTGAGCTCAAGGCTGGCCTGGGCTACACAGTGAGTTCCATACCCAGCCCAGGTTACAGAGCAAGACTGTTTCAAAACTAAAACCAAACACAAACAGGAAAAACTCATCATTTAGTCACAGGCACAATTAAGACAGAAACAATTCACACACCATGGATCCAACAACAACAGAACAGAACAGCATGGACTATGGGAAAAGAGAAGTATGCTAGAATTCCTTATTAGGTGAGCTACGAAGTTGTGTATCAAGAGTTGTTATGGCTGAGGATGGTAAGATGGTGCTGGTCACCAAGCCCGACGACCTGAGTCCAATCCCTGGGACCAACATGGTGGAAGGAGAAAACGACACCTCCAAGTTGTTTCCTGACTCCCACATGGCTAACTATGGTGTGTATGAGCATGAGTGAATGCAAGTGTGTACACACACACACACACACACACACACACAACACCACACACTCTAAATGCTTTTTTTTTTTCAATAAAAATAATTGTTAATCTTTTTTATTTTTTTGAGACAGGGTTTCTCTGTGTGGCCCTGGCTGTCCTAGAACTTGCTCTGTAGACCAGGCTGGCCTTGAACTCAGAGATCTGCCTGCCTCTGCCTCCACAGTGCTGGTAAAGGGGTGCTCCACCACTGCCCAGCAAAGCAGACTCTTGCTGGACATTAAGGATGATACCATCAGTGAATGGAAAGTATCACCGAGAAAGGATCTCTTGTAAAAGTCCATGTTAAGAAGCTGTAAGCAAGACAAAATTTTTGTTCTCATGTAGCCCAGGCTGGTCTGCAACTATATATTGGAGGATGACCTTGAATTCTGATCCTTCTTCCTCTGCCCACTAAGTGCCTCCCAAATAGTTGGATCACAGGTTTGGCCACTGTGGCCAACTTACCACCTGATGAGCATTCTTCTGTACCTTGTTCTCATTTTTGTTTATTTATAGTAGATAGTACGTAGGTATATGGATTGGGATTCTCTACTCTCATTCTACATGGCTAGCCAATATTTACTATCTGGCGAGGACACGTTCCCTCATTTCCTGCACCATTATTCCTACCTAGGGTTCCTTTATGTACGAATGGGCACTGCCTATTAGACTGGAGCAAAGCTCATGCACAGGAAGCGCTGTGGTCTGTAGTCAGTTCTAACAGCACTGTTCATGGCTGCAGGACGCCGTCTCACTAAGAAGGAAAAAAGCAGAGGCTGCTGTCCCTGCACCAGACTCCCAAAGAGCAGACGAAAAGTCCAACTGGAGCCACTCAGACTTGAGATCCAAGCCACTAAGGTGAACCAATGTTGTTTATTTGCTTTTCCCAGAAATCAGGAACAGCCAAAGTTCCCAAACAAGCCAGGCACAACTTGCCAAGATAATGACAGTCCATCTGCATTAATCCTTATACAACAAAGGTCATCTGAAGGAACCTGGTGGTAACCAATTTGCTGTTTTTCTATTGTTCAGTATCCCTGTTTCTTCTTTAGGAATATGATTGTGAAATGATCAAGCAGCTATTGAGTTTGGTTTAGCTTTCTTCAGTGTCCACTGTCTAGAAAATCAACCTCCTTTGCTGTTTCTGTTGGGACATGTATTCCACTGTCAATGGAAAGAAGCATTGATGTGCCCTTCTATCAAAGATAAAGTAGTCAGGGTGAGAAACCAAAAAGGGTACAAGATTTTGATGGACTGATGATATACCAATGACTGGTAAGAAAACAAAGATGTTCAGCATAACTAGCCATTAGGAAAATACTACCACACTGAAACACTACTTCATCCAACTATGAGATGGTATCAAAAACACAAAGAAAGGGGCCGTGAGGTGATGCAGCTGGCCAAGCTTGCTGACTTGGGTTCGATCCCTGGAACACACCTTTGACCTCCACACATACACTAACAAGAAACACAAATTAGCTGGATGTAGTGGCACATGCCTTTAATGCCACCACCTGAGAAGCAGAAGCAGGCAGATCTCTGTGTGTTGGAGCAAAGCAAGTCCAGGACAGTTGGGGCTGTTACACAGAAAACTCTGTCTCGAAAAATAAGCAAGCAAACAAACAACAACAAACAAATCAAAACAAACAAAAAGACCCTCACAAAATAAAATAAAAAGAAACACAAGTATGATGGGGAAAAACTCTGAATTCTTGTGCACTATTGTTGGGAAAGTAAAATAGTGTGTCTAGCAAGAAAAGCAGTATGGCACTTCCTTAAAACATTAACTAGAATCTCTACACAATCTAGCAACGCTAGTTCTACATATATGAACCAAAACCACGGAAAGCAGGGGCTGGGGAGGCAGCTCAGTGTAAAGTGCTCGCCACAAAAACAGGAGGAACTGAGCGAGGTCCTCAGCACCATGGAAAAGCAGCTCAGGCCTGTAACTCACGGCGAGAGGAGGAGACAGGCGGATCCCTGAGGCTTACTGGCCAACTAGTCTAGACAAACGGCAAACTACAAGTCCTAGTGAGGGACCCTTCTCAAAAAAGTAGATCAATGAAGATGTAAAATAAGGTAAAGAAAGAAAAAAGTTAAAAAAAAAATCCAAGAAGTAGCTGGCTCTGTGCAATGACGTCAGGGGCTGATTACAAATCCATTACAAATCCACCTGCACACCACCCCTGCCACAACCTGAGAGCGAGAACCTGTGTATGTGGCAGCTTTATCCATAATATTTGAGAAGTGGAAGCAGCTAAGTGTTCTTTCACAGATGAACAGATAAATTTTAGGGAGTATATATGGCAGAATAATATTCAGCTAAAAAAGAAAAAAACGAAAGAAATTTCAACACACGGTAACACAGAGAAACTTGAAGATACCATGCTAAGTTCAGTAAGCCAGCCACAAAAGGACAAAGGTCATTCCAGCCACAAAAGGACAAAGGTAGAATGACTCGAAGCCAAGCTCAGAGAGGGTGCAGGACAATGGTCAGTAAAGCCTGAGGAAATGGGAGCACGGGGGTTAAGTGCTCAGTGGAACATCTAAAAAATGTTGGAGCTAGACCACAAGTACTGGATGTACAATATAAACATATTTAAAACTCTCAAATGTCAGGGGCCCCAAATTAAAAATTCAGCTGAAGTTCCTCAGAAGACTACAGCACTCTCTCCAGCATTCTCTACAGTACTCTCTCTCGCAGCAGCAACACCAGTCACTGTTGACAACCCACCTGGAAGTGTTTTTCAGTAACAAACAGATACAGCTCTATTCGTCCATATCTGTATATAGACTCGCAGGAATACAGATCAAACAGAATTTTCCAAAGTAGTCGTCTTTCGTCTTTATTTGGTAGGATTCCAAATATTTTTACAGGAACACCTGTTAGGGATACAAGCATAAACTTGCATAAGGTTCTTAAAACTTTTTCCTATGATCACATTTTATTGATGCAAAGTAAGTTAACAATGGTAACTATTTCAGTTAAGGATCCAAGATGGTGGGTGACATGCAGGTATGGTGTGCTAGAGTCACCAGGGAAGTAACTGAGGACAGCTGGGTGACATTGTCAGAAGAGTTTTTGGGTAAACACCCAAAAACTGTCCAGTCTAGTAATGACGTAATGAGAAACTGTTGGGAGCTAGGGAGAGAGGGGGCTCATTCAGAGAAGGGTTCACTGTGTAGGCGTCAGAACCTGACTCCAGACCCCCAGGCTTCACTGTCTAGTCCACCTAACTAGGTTCCAGGTTCAGTGACAGACATGGGGTGATTGAGGAGGACACTCAACATCAAACTCTGGCCTCCACAGGCATACACGTGTACATGTGCACACACGAATGTGTACACATACATAAAGAGTTAAAAAAGGAAGAACACGAAAGTTGCTGTGTTGGCTAGTTTTAAGTTAACTTGACACAAGCTAGAGTCATCCGAGAGGAGGGAGCCTCAACTGAGAAAATGCCTCCATAAGATCAGGCTGTAGGCAAGCCTATAGAGCATTTTCTTAATTACTGATTTACAGAGGAGGGCCCAGCTCATTGTGGGTGGTGCTATATTGTGGTGATATATTATGTACCCTAATAAAATTGGCCTGAAGATCAGAGAACAGAACAAGCCACCAGATTAAACACAGAGGCCAGGCAGTGGTGGCACACACCTCTAATCCAGTCGGGATTAATTGGGAGGCAGAGATCTGTCTGGGTCTCTGTGAGTTCAAAGCCACCCTGAACTACATGAGATTGATTCAGACTAGGAGAGAAACAGCCAGACAGTGGTGGCACACACCTTTAATCCCAGCACTTGAGATCTCATACCAGTATCTGGGAAGCACACACACCATTAATCCCAGCACTAGGAAGGAAGTGAAATGGCTGGGTGGGAAAGGCATAGAAGGTGTGAGGAGACAGGAACTAGAGGTCTTTCAGCTGAGGACACAAGAGGCATTCACTCAGAGGATTCGTGGAGACAGGATCTTGCCTTCCATTCGGCCTGAGGATTTGGTAGTGGTGAGAAGTTTCTCTAGTGGCTTGTTCCTTTGTCTCTCTGATCTTTCAGCATTGACCTCAATATCTGGTACTGGGTTTTTATTAAAAGACCATTAGAAATTCGAGCAACAGTGCCATCCCTGGGCTGGTGGTCCTGGGTTCTATAAGAAAGCAGGCTGAGCAAGTCATGAGGAGCAAGCCAGTAAGCAGAGCTTCTCCGTGGCCTCTGCATCAGCTCCTGCCTCCAGGTTCCTGCCCTAATTTCCTTCCATAATGAACAGGGATGTGTAAATGTAAGCAAAATAAACCCTGTCCTCCCCAAGTTGCTTTGATCGTAGCGTTCATCATAGCAATGGTAACACTAACTAAGACAGGTGCCTATGGCAATGACAGGGGGAGACACTAGGGGAAACACCCTGTCCTCTTGGCACTCATGAGAGCAGCCACAGAACACCATTTTAAAAAGATTCCTGGAGCTGGAGAGATGGCTCAGCAGTTAAGAGCACTTGGTGCTTTTCCAGAGGACTCAAATTTGGTTGCCAGCACCCACCTTGGGTGGCTCACAATGTCCTGTAATTCCAGCTCCAGGAGATCTGATGCCTTCTTCTGGCTTTTGAGGGTACCAGTATGTACATGTATATACTTACATACAAGCACATGAAAAGAGCGAACGAACAAAACTCTCTGCTGAGTCAGCAGCTTAGTCCTGGCCCCCATTTCCCCCCAAAAGTGTCAACTAGATTGGAAAAAAATATGAATTTGATAGAGTCATGCAATATTCAGTGAGACAGACACCTGGTTGAGGGAGCCCATAGGAGAACACACACTTGTGTGGGGTGGCACACCCTAGACATCCGGAAGTACAGCCGAGGAGCAGAATAAGCATTTGAAACTGGACTCCTGAAGGCCAGGTGTGACTATTATGTATGAGCAGACCTGTGAAGGATGCCCCCTGACAGACTGGGCATCTGTGACCTGACAGACAGGCATCCAGGTGCAAGGCTGCAGCCAGCAATCAGATGAGACTGCATGCAGTTTCTCTATCCCCAAGCAGCTCTTTCCCCTCATGCTCATCTCTGTTCAATACTCAAGTCAGCAGACTAACTTTGTCCTCTATCCTGCTCTCCCCTCTTCTTTATTTCCATAGGCTTGTCCAAAGCACATGGCTATATAGACAGGCTTGTGGGGTCTCTGGTCTCAGCCTCCTAACAGCTGGGACTCGTTTAATCTTTTAGGTTGTTTGATAATGTGTCTTTCTATTTTTAAGATTGATTTCATGATTTTAAAATTATGCAGATGTGTGTTTCTGCATGTAGGCACACATGTCGAGTGCAGGTGCACAAGGATGCCAGAGGCATCGAATCTCCTAGAGCCGTTGGTACACACGTTGGGCTAACCTTAGCTAAAACTGCTTCACGGACATCCTGCAGTTCCCACTGTTACCCCTTGTTAATTTCTCCCTCCTCTCCTATTCTCCCCAGCTCAATACTCCTCACTAGCCTTACCCTACCTCCCTCCTTTCCATGCACACACAGTGACTAAGAGCCTAAGACACATCACACCATCAGTGTTCCTGTACTGGCTACAATGATTGGCACTTAGAGGGAATCGCGTAGTTGACTGCTATTATGTGTTCACAGTGGGCCTACCCTTCGATAGTGATTGTACTGCAGATACTCTTCTACTTTTAGGGTTGTACTAGGGATTGTAAGTATATCCAAAGAAATCAAAGAGGATACCAATAAATTCCTCGACAAATTCCAAGAGAACACAAACAGCTTAATGAAATAAGGTTAAGTACAGATATAAATTGTATCAAGAAGTAGATAGAAATACTTGAAAAATACTTAAAGTATTAAACTCAGGAAGTCAAATAAAAATCTCTGTGGAAAGCATCACTGGTAAAGCAGATCAAAGTGAAGGTGCTCTATCTGGGCTTAAGACAAAGAAGAGAAATTGGAACATTCAGAAAATGATAATAAATTAACTGAAAGGTATCAGCAGAACATTTGAGATCTGTGGGATACCATAAGAAAAGACCAAATCTACAAATCATGAGCATAAAAGAATGATTCATGCTAAAGGCATAGAAAATATTCTAATTAAAATCATAGGAGAAAGTTCTGAATCTAAGTAAAGACATGCCCATTCAAGTCATAATGCATTTAGAGCACCAAACAGACGCAAGGAGACAAGAACCTTCCCACTTCATTGATGGTCGAAACACTCAGCTGGGTGCTGGTGGCACACACCTTTAATCAGGAAACAAAGGCAGGCTGAGTTTGAGGCCAGCCTGGTCTACATAGTGAGAGTTTTAGGACAGCCAGGGTTACACGGAGAATCCGTCTTGAAAAATCAAAATCAAAACCAAACATAACAAACAAAAATGCACTCAATATACAGAACAAAGAAAGCTTTTGAAAGCTGTGAGGGAGAAATGGCAAGCTGCACGTAAACGAAGGCCAGCAGAGTAACAGTAGATGTCTCAACAGAAACTAAGACAGGAGGGCTTGGGACGATGCATTTCAGGCTCTGAAAGATGGCAACTGTGAACCCAGAATATTGCAACCAACAAAGCTTTGTCACAATCAAACAGAAGGAAAACCATTCCATGATAAGGGCAGACTAAAGAATTCATAACCATTCAACCAGTCAGCCCTACAGAAGATGCTTGAAGGAATTCTTCAAACTGAAGAGAAAGATAAAAACATCCAGGAGGCTAGAGGAAAGAAGAAATACACTAGAAACAGTAGTTAAGCAAAGGAGAGAAAAACACCAAATACTACAAGATCAATAAAATAGGAATTAACAGATACTTTTCAATAATAATGCTAAATGTTAGTAGCCTAAATTCCCCAATCAAAAGGTACAAATGAGCAAACTGAATTTAGAAACAAGACCTAAGTCAGGTGTAGGGGGGCACCAAGGCAGAGGCAAATGGGTCTCTATGAGTTTGAAGCTAGCCTGCAACACAGTAAGTTCCAGGCCAGTCAAGCTACATAGTGAGACCTTTCCAAACAAACCAAAACACCACTCTCCCCACCACAACCCCCCAAACAACCAAAAGCAACAACAAAAACAGGATCTCATTATTTGTTACTTCTAAGAACCAGACCTCAGGTCAAAGACAGGAGCGACCCTAGGGTGAAAGAACGGAAAAAGGTGTTCCAGGCACACGGGGCTGGGAGACAAGCAGGTGTCCCATTCCAACAGACAAAACAGACTCCAAACACAAACGAGTTGGAAGACATAAAGGTCACTTTGTACTGACTAATGGAACAACCCATCAAGACGGCATTATAGTTTATTATTAATGCATTCAAACTGACCACAATACACAATGCCATTTTTTTCAGTTGTAAAAAGCAAAGTTATGTCATTTGCAGGGAAGAAAATGGAGATTATCACATTAAGCAAATTAAGCCAGCCTCAGAAGACAAATGTGTTGTTTTCTCCATATGTAGTTATTAGATTTTCCATACATGTATAAAGTCATGTGTAGAAGCAAAGCTGTAAGAGAACAGAGGGGCAGCAGACCAGGTGAAAGGCAGCGTATGGAGGGGTTGCAGAGACGCCTCGGGGGTGAAGAGTACTAGCTGCTCTTGTAGGACACCGGCCAGTTCCTTGACCCACATGGTGGCTGACAATCGTCTAAAATTCCAGTTCAGAGATCAAAGCTCTCTTCTGGCTTCCATGGGTACTGCAACAACATGGTGTAGAGACAGACACACAGGCAGAACACGCACACACAAAATAAGTAAGTCTTTAAAAAGAATTATAAATAAAAAGGTGTGTGGTGGTTTGGGGGTGGCACTGGTAGGAAATGTGGCCTTTTTGGATTAGGTGTGGTCTTGGAGGAAGTGTGTCACTGTGGAGGCGGGCTTTGAGGTCTCCTATATGCTCAACAGTTCACTTCCTGTTGCTTTTGAATCTACATGCAGAATTCTCCAGCACCATGTCTGCCTGCACATCACCATACATCCAGCTACCATGGTTCCTGTCATGATGATAATGAACTAAATATCTGAAACTGTTAGCCATCACCTCAATTAAATGTTTTCTTTTATAAAAGCTGCCATGGTCATGGTGTCTCTTCACAGCAAAAGAAACCCTAAGACAAGGTGAATGAAAGGGAATTCATATGAACAACACATATTTAAACATACATTTATATGAAAATCCTTATGTAATACAGTCCCATGTACAATGAATATATACAATTAAAATTCAATAACTAAGCCCCCCCCCACTTAAAACATAACTTGTCCTGTACGAAAGTAAAATGGTTATTTATATGCAGGAAAAAGGAATGGCATGTTTAGTATAAGAGCAGTTGCTTATTAACTGAACAATCTAAATCTCTCTCTATATTACATATACATCTAGTAAACAAATGAGTCATACTGGTAAAGAAAATGCTGCTTATAAAGAATTAACTTTAATGAAAGACAAAAATTACCTGCTGACCAAGGAACTGCTTTTATTCCCAAATTCTGAAAAACGATACGTGAATCACATTCTGGTTTTATTATTTCCTGATGTCTGGGATCCATTTTAAAGAAGTCACCGTGAACCACCTGCATCTCTCCACCCATACTATTCCTTAAGTCCTGAAGAGACGAGAAGGTGACATCAGAAATTTCATCATGTACACCGCGCTACAATTCAAAGATCTACCTCAAAAAATAAGAAAAAAAATTAAAAATAGCTGAGCACATGGGGGCATGTCTGCAATCTCATCACTCAGGAAACTGAGACAGGAGAATTACAAATTCTAGGAGGGACTGGGTTACACAGTAAGTTTAAGACCAGTCTATCTCTATAATATAGTGAGATCTGGTCTGAACAATCCAAGGGCTGGGAATATATACGGCTTAATGATAGGATACCTGCCAAACATGCACGAGGCCCAGGGAGGCACTACAGCACCCCAAATAAAAAAGTCCAAAGCTTATCATATGAAGGTACAAGTATTCTTAATATGCCTTAAATCTAACATAGGAACTAAAAATCAACCACTGCAGGAGAAAATGGTCCAAGTGCAACAGTTTTCTAAGAGGTCTGAGACAGAAGTAACCTTCCCTAGGAGCCCGTGGAGCTCAGCAGTACATACTCATGTAGCATGTACAAGACCCTGAAGTCAACCACCGGCACCACAGTAAAACCAAAACCAAGCCAGGCATGGTGGTGGTGCATGCCTTTAACCCCAGTACTCAAAAGACAGAGGCAGGTAGGTGAGGCCAGCCTGGTCTACAGAGGGAGTTCCAAGACAGCCAGGACACACAGAGAAACCTTGTCTCAAAAAACTGAAATAAAAAACAAACAAAAAAAATCACCAACAAATTTTCCTTTCTTTTTGTTGATTGCTTTCGCTGTTTATAAAGCTGCCTCCTTTGGAGGTGTGGGGAATGTTAAATCAGGGTCTCACTAGGTAGCACTGGAACTCACTACGTAGATGAAGCTGACCTCTTTGGGTGATTCTTCTGCCTCTGCCTCCCACATGTTAGGATTACATGGGAGGCAAAAACAGGGGGAGTTCTATGAAGCTGAGACCAACCTGATATACCATAGCTCTTTTTCGTTTTTTAAAAAATTAAATCTTTAGATGTCACAGCTATTTCTACAATGTTTTGTTGTCACACAGTGTGGTGATATTTTGTTTGTGCTTTAACAAATAAAGCTTGCCTGAAGATCAGAGTGCAGAGGTAGCCACTAGAGGCCAGGCACTGGTGGCAGACACCTTTAACCCCAGCTTGGGATCTCATGCCTTTGATCCCAGAACTCGGGAGGAGGAAACAGGAAGTGGTATGGCTGGACAGAGAGAGGAAGTGATAAGGCGGAGTAGAGACAGTCTGAGGATGGCTAGAGGTAAGAAGCCTCTCTACGGCTGGCTACTCTGCTTCTCTGATCTTTCAGCTTTCACCCTGACATCTGACTCCGGGTTTTTATTACTAAGACCATTTAGGATTTGAGCTACAGCACAGCACTTTAAAGTCAAGTCATCCGTTCTCCACGCTTTCAGAAAACTGGCATAGATACACAGGTATAAGTTTTCTGAACTAATTTCCTCTCAAGTGGTCAGCTGTCAGTTAAAGACTCAGAAACACTGAAACAACCATTTGGAGGAAAAATCCAGCACTCTGCAACTGCATTTGACCATATCAAACCTGTTTTTGCTTCATTTTAAGTCCTAACTAAACTCAGAGTTTACACAGATCCACTAACTTAACCTTAGCATTCACTCTTGAATTTTAAGCTCACAAAAAGGCAAGGTCACAAGCTTAGTGACCAATTATCTATCACTCAGCTAGACTGTTTAGGAAGGGGAAGATGTGACATGCTCTCTCCTGATCTTAGGGGAACAAACCACACTCATTTAACCAAAGGTAGGTTACCAATTGAAAAGTATAACAAACTAATTAACCAAGCTTTATGTAACAAGTGGTCCTACCTAGATTTAGAGGAAAGCACCCGATTTTATTAAGCTTAGTCAATGAAGAACGGGCAGCTACGTGGGGATGAGCTTGCATAAATGGAGTGTGCTCTACTATAACCAACCAAAGGTGGGACAGACCCCAGGCCCGTCTGTCCAGATTCTTAGCCTCTTTCATGTTTGTGCCGTTCCTTCCTCCTGGACAGAGGGTGAGGGCTTCTGGGAGGAAAAGGACTTATGATCTACTATGAAACAAAGGAGGTCAGAGACTGTCTTTACAGGCAGCTCTCACACAGAAAGCCAACAATAATCACAGGCCACGGTTTGCTTTGCAGTGAGGTGGTCCTGGTTTGCCCTTTGGGAATAGGAGTTCTGGTCTCTGGCTCCATTTGAAGGAGAAAGAAGTAAAGAGATAGGAAGGCAGAGATACCTTATTTCTGAGGCTACACTTGTGGGCTTCCAACTGTCTTTTTATTTCAAAACACTCAGCATGTCAACGTATCACACTTTGAGGTACCATTTTCTGGGCCCCAATAGGAACTAGAAAACAGCCCAGAACTCCCAAGCTTTAAGTTACTCAACAAGCACTGAAGACTCAATGGGTCCTAGTCTTTAGTGACATTAGACATAGTTCCTAAAAAGATCTATAAGAAGAAATTGTGCTAACTTCTTTAGCCCACTCAAAGTTAGTGGATGGAACAACAAATGACTTTAGGAACATAAAAATATACCTTTAAATGTGGAATAAAAGACTTTTCACTTTCAAAGGCAACCACTCTGGCACCAGCTTTAAGTAATGCCTCAGTCAGGATTCCAGGACCTGGTATATTAACAGAAAAACTTTATTTGCAAAATAAACAACATAGTCTCTCTCTCTCTCTCACTTACTATGTAGACCAGGCTGGCCTCAAACTAACAGAGATCAGCTTGGCTCTGCCTTCTGAGTGCTGGGATTAATGGTGTGCGCCACCAATATTTTTTTTTTCTTTTTTGTTTGTTTTTTGAGACAGGGTCTCTCTATGTACCCCTGACTGCCCTGGAACTAGCTATGTAGACCAGGCTGGCCTTGAACTCAGAGATCAGCTTGCCTCTGCGAGAATTAAATGTGTGTGCCACCACATCTGGCCATAGTTTCTTTCAAAGCTGACTTTTACACATTTTAAATATCACAACATTCCTAGATATGATTCTTTTCATGTAAAAAGATATGATCTTTACATATGTAAAAAGATAAGCTGGGCGTTGGTGGTGCATGCTTTTAATCCCAGCACTCAGGAGGCAGAGCCAGGTGGACCTCTGTGAGTTCGAGGTCAGCCTGGTCTACAGAGCGAGATCCAGGACGGCCAGAGCTAAACAGAGAAACCCTGTCTTAAAACAAACAAACAAACAAACAAAAAAGATGATTAGACAGTTAACTTGAACCCACAACATCCCAACAGGTAACTGGAGAGCATTCCATGCTGTCAGTGACAGCAAAATTTACACTCCTCAACAAATCTCACTATTTCTTAGAAAAAACAGTATTTAAGATTGCAGCTTACCTCTGACTCATGGACTATCTGAATGTTTCGTCATAAAAACTATTGTCAAGTCTAAACGGAACCGACTTTCTGTAAGAAGTGGTGCTTAAAAAAGAAAAAAGACAATTCAGGACCAATGAGAATGCTCAGAGGGCAAAAGCACTTGGCGTCTACCCTGACAACCTCACCTCAAGAGGTTGTCATCATTGAGATCCATGCGGTGTAAGGACAGAAGTGACTCTCCCTAAGTTGTTTTCTGAACTAAACACGCGCACACACAATAAATAAACCTAATTTAGAAAATCAGGGGTGTAAAGGTTAAGAGCAAACCTTCTGTTATCTCACCTGGATTGCACTCTAGTACAAGTTGACGGGACGGTTTTTGGAACCCCAAGATGTTTCGTACCAGGTTCCTGGCCAACTTCTTACACGCTACGTGACGCGTAGGCTCGGATCGACCCTTGGATGCATAAAAGGGTAATTCATCGAAATCATGATCAAATAACGGCTGCAGGTAGAAGTCAGAGAAGCCACGACGGTTCCTCGCTTGCCAGTCCTTCCGCGTCGCAGCTCCAGACCCCAGAATACAAGAGCGACCGGGACCGGCCAACACTGACAGCGCCAGCCGCGGAGGCAGCCCCATCGCCGGGCCCCACATCCTCCTCTAAGATCCACCACAACCACCAGTTTGGGTAGTTTCTGCGAAGAACAAGAAGCACCACA
>CABHPP010132999.1:3539-15772 GCA_902168425.1 Peromyscus attwateri
TTTCTTTCTTTCTTTCTTTCTTTCTTTCTTTCTTTTTTTTGAGGCAGGCTCTCACAATGTAACCCTGATTATCCTGAATCAGGCTGACTTCGAACTCAGAGCTTCACCTACCTTTGCCTCCTGAGTGCTGCAAATAAAGGCATGCATCCTCACGCCTGGTCTTTGAAAATTCTTAATTTATGTTTTATGCTCTTTCATCACTATCTTATCCTCTCACAGTATCTGCATCTCGGTTCTGCGTAGGAGTGGAACAGGAAGAGACTCAAACAGATGCATCAAATAGACCAGAGGAAACAAGGCCCAATTGACTGGCTGCCTCATGATGTCACTAGGAATGAGCTGGTGACATCTGAGGGGTTCTGCCGAAGAAGAGGCAGCTGAGCTCCTGGGCGGAGCTTGATAGAAACTTGAACCTCGTGATGACAGTGGTTAGAAGTGGACATGGTGCCTGGTGTCTAGTTAAGGATGATCTGAGAATCTGGCATTTGTCTCTGGCTAACAGAAGGTCTTCTCCTTACAGTCTGGAGAGGCAAAGTTGATAAAGTGCTTGCTGCACAGGCGTATGGACCTGAGTTTGGTCCTCCAGAACCCAATGCAACAAAACAAAACAAAACAAAACAACAACAACCCAGGCATGGTGGTATGCACTTGTAATAGCATTGGGGACATGAGGAAGTATGGACAAGCGGTATCTGGGGCTCATTGGCTAGCTAGCCTAGCCTACTTGGTGAGCGTCAGGTCAATGATAGACCCTGTTTCCAAAAACAAACAAAAAAAACAGGGTGGGCTATAGACTGAGCAGGTTGTGTGTGTGTGTGTGTGTGTGTGTGTGTGTGTGTGTGTGTATGTATTCTCAACAATCAAAGAAAAAGAAGCCATAAATTTGCAAGAAACAAGGGAGTATGTAGGAGAGGTCAGAGGGAGGAGGAAAATAATGTAATCATATTTTTCATTTCAAAAACTAAAAATAATAATAATAAAAAAATTCAAGGTGGGCAATACCTGAGGAACAACAACCAAGGTACCTTTTATATATGCATGTGTGTGCACATACTCACATACACACTATACTCCTCATGGTTAAGAAGGGTCAGGGTCTTCAAGAAGCAGCCCAGTGGGCTGGGAGGGAACTCACATTCTGTCCTGGCTCTGATAATCCTGTACTCTCTTGGCTTCTCTGTGTTTCCAGTTTCTTCATTTGTAAATGAGAGTTGGGACTAAATGATCAATGAATTTATATTAAAAAACGCAATGATCTGGATCTTATTCTTAATATAGTTACAGAGCTCAGGCTGTGTACAGAGTCATGCCTTTTGAGCCCACAGTCGACGAGGTTCTCCTGGTTTTGGCCCTTAGATCTTAATTGAAAAGATTATTCTTGCTCTTGGGAGATCGAGTTTTTTGCTTTTTTTTTTTTTAATGTGTGTGTGTCAAAGGGTAGGCAAAGGAATTCTGTTGCTCATGATGCCCTTACATGGAATCACAGCCTGCCCAAACTGACTGTTCACCCTCTCGATCAATGGTACTGTTGACTGAACTCAGGCCTCACACCCTAGGCAAGTGTCTTAATGATGTGGCATATCCTTCTTTACACTGTGAATATGTGTTGCTTTCATTGGTTGATTAATAAAGTTACTTTGGCCTATGACAAGGCAGGATAGAGCCAGGTAGGAAATCCAAACAGAGATACAGGAGAAGAAGGGCAGAGTCTGGGAGATGCCATCCAATTGCCCAAGGAATAACATGCCAGTAGACTGATAATGCTATGGCCATGTGACAAATATTTAGAGTAATAGAAATGGGTTAATTTAAATGTAAGAGCTAACTAGTAATAAGCCTGAGCCATTGGCCAAACATTTATAATTAATATTAAGCCTCTGAGTGGTTATTCAGAAACTGATGGGTGGGAGAGAAACTTCCAATTACAAATGGTACCCAATGTGAGATACATTCCCAAACCTTTGTTTGTTTATTTGTTTGTTTGTTTGTTTATTATTTTCAAGACAGGGTCAAAGTATGTTAACCTGGCTGGCCTTTTATTCACTCTGTAGTCTGGACTGGCCTTGAACTTGTGGTCCTACCTTGGCCTGCTGAGTAGCTGGGACTGTAGTTTGTGCTGCCAGGCTTGGCCATTCTGGCTTTCTGCATTTCTCTTATTCTGTCCTACAAACCCTTTGGTTGCATCACTCAACTCATGTCACAGAATTTCTGCTTATCAAACCACTTGTTTTTGTAGCTGTTTGTAAATTCTGGATGTTGGCCCCTGCCCATATGGCTAGCTGGTAAAGAACTTCTCCCATCCTGTGGGCTGTCTGTACACTCTGCTGATGGTGTCTTACACAGAAACTTTTAAATGTCACAGGATTCCATTTAGGATAGTTGGGGTCAGTTCCTGTGCTATTGATGTTTTGCTCAGTTTTCACCTACCCCCAATGTCTTGAAGAATATTCTGTATGTTTCCCTCTAGAACAGCAGTTCTCAACCTGTGGGTCATGACCCCATTGAGGGTCACATATCAGGTATCCTGCATATCAATTACTTGTATTACAATTCATAACAGTAGCAAAATTACAGTTACAAAATAGCAACAAAAATAATTTCATGGTTCGGGGTCACCACAACACCGGGAATTACATTAAAGGGCTGCAGCATTAGGAAGGTTGAAAATCACTGCACCAGAAGTTTCAGCATTTCAGGTTTTAAAGTAAGGTCTTTGGTCCACTTAAAATAGATCTTTATACAAGGTGAAAGATACGGACCTAAGTCCATTCTTTTGCAGTGGGTGGTGGATTTCCCAGTTTGCCAGTACTATTTGTTAAATAGGTTATCTTCTCCCCCTCCCACACACACTGTTTGTTTTTGCTACTTTTATGAAAAACTAGGTGGCCATAGCTTTGTTGGTTTGTTTCTGGGTCCTCTATTCTGCTTCCTTGGTCTGTCTGTTTTTATGCCAGGGTCAAGATGTCTTTGTCATTGTAGCTCTGTAGTGTAATTTGAAGTCCATATTATGATCTCCCCCCCCCCCCCAGTTGTGTGCTTAACTTTTAGGATGACTTTGGCTAGTCTTGGCCCTTTGTGATTACATATTAATTCTAGATGTATGGAATGTGACATTCATTTGCAGAGAACTACAGAAATTAAGCCCCAAGGAAATAAAACTTCCAATCAACAAATGGGCTAGTGAAATTAATAGGTTTTCTGCCCCCCAATAATAGGTTTCTCCACCTATGCACTAAGCCAGATCAAGATAAATTGAAAAAGTACCACAACAGGTTTATTTGAGCAAAGCAACGCCCAGGAGGGCTCTCCAGTCCCAGGGGTTTAGGCTGGAAAAGCCCTGCCCACAAAAAAAGCAGGGAGACTTTATAGGTTGTAGGTGAGGGGTGATGGCGTGTCTTCCACTCTCTGGGTTTGTGCCCAAGTGTGGTCCAAAGCTGAGCACTTTAGGCAGGGGCTTGGGCAGCTGGCAACTTCAGGGGAAGAAGATGCAGTAGCCACCAAGAACGTGGAACTGGGCTTTTTGGTGCCTTTCCTTTGTTCGGGGACTCTCTGAGTAGGTGGAGTTTGGAGAGAGACAGGAATAGGGCTTTCCTGATCATGCAGGGGTGAGCTGGAGGCTCATGAAACAGAAATAAACAATTTTCAAAAGAAGAAAAACAACTGGCCAACAACAATTTCAAAAGTGTTCAATATCCCTATTTATTGTGAAAGTGAAAATTAAAACTACTTGGAGATGCCACCTTACCCCAGTCAGGATGTCTAGCAGAAAGGAAACAAATACCAGGTGTTGGAGAGGATGTGGAGAAAGAAGGGACCCTATTCACTGCTGGTGGTGGTACAAATTAATAGTAGTATTTAGCTATGAGGAAAAATGAAGTCATGAACTCTGCAGGAAAACGGGTAGACTTGGAAGTGCAATATTAAGTGAGATAACCCAAACTGAGAAAGAAGAGAACTATCTGCACGTTCTTTCCCATATGTGGATCTTGGCCTATTATATATACATATGTGAAAAGGTGTAAGTGTGGGCAGAATGTAACATTTACAAAAGAAGCCAAGAGAGGGTTGTTTTAGGTATGAGGAAGGACAGAGTGCAGGCAAGAGGACACATGAGTCATGAAAAAGGATGAAAAGCATTTTTTTCTAGTTTAACTCTGCCACAGTGTTATCTTTTTTATTTTGTGGTAAGCAAGTGAATAAAAACTTATTGGTAGTGAAAGTGTAAAACCCTATGCTGAGCTCCGCGGCTTTACGGCTCTTCTGATTGCTCAGAAGTTCACGAGGAGACATAGAGTTGTGGACTGGGTAAGTACTTGTTTGAGTGGCTACCTTAAACCAGCTGTGTGATGTCAATAAAAAGTTCATTAGTCATTTGTCACGCTGTGACTCTGAAGCGTCTCCTGGGCTTTTGTTTCAAGTGCTTGTTCCTCAGTTGGTGGGAGCTTTAGGAGGTGGGCCTCATCGGTAGAGGGCGGTCACTAAGAGCGAGCCTTTCAAAATCATACCTCTCTTTCAGTTGTCTCTCATGCTCCCTTGCTTCCTGGTCTGCCATGATGCTGGCCTCCATAACACGCTCTCACCCGATGAACTGAGCTACTTTGCCATGCTGACTGACTGCCAGGATGGACTGAAACTGTGGACCAAGACAAGTCTTTTCTCTCTCATTTCTATAAGATATTGTGGGTCTCAGCAATGTAAAAGCTGTCCTAAAACTCGGAACTTAAGAGGATGATTTTGTTTGTTTGCTTGTTTCTTTCCTTTTTTTTTTTTTTTTTTTTCGTTTAGACAGGGTTTCTCACTTCCCAAGTACTGGGACTAAAGGCATGTGCCATCACACCAGACTGATTATTTTTTCTTGTGTAGTTTAAAATGGGCTCACATTGGCAATGGCTGTGGATCTGGGACTCTGTTAGGGTTCTCAGCTAGGATCTGAGGAGAGCTAATCTCTGTTCCTCCTGCTTCATCCTCCTGGGACAAGTGGATTAGCTTAGTCAAGTTCTAGTGGTGATGGCGCCAAAGGGTAAGTCCAAGCTGCATAAGAACTTTTTAAGCTTTTGGTACTGTGATGTGCACTGACTGCTGGTCCAAACGTCACACAGTTAACCCCCAGATCAAGGACATGGAGGGAGGCACTGCTTCAGTGGGAGAAACTGCAAAGTCACCAGGTAAAGTGACAGACACAGGGAGGAGCTGAGAAGAAACTGTATTTTACAGATCGTATGTGCAATGAACAGCGCCCATCATTTTGTTACTGCACGCCCCTTTTCTAAGTGGCCACTGTGGTTTCTTCTAACATCTTTCAGTTGCTATGAGAGATTCCATCCTTAAAGCGCCAAAATGCCATTGGCTTTAGTGTCCTGGGAACAGCAGCCTTGCCAGTTCACTGATGTGACATGCAGACTCTGAGGCCATTCCTCTCCTTTGAGCTCATCTCTCTTAGGCTGTAGAGAAGGGTACTGAGTTCAAAAATCATCCCTCTGCATCAAGATCCAAGTGTTTCTATTTGCATTATGTTTTAGGGTTTTTTTTTTTTTTTGGTCTCTTTTGCCACGATAGTTTTAAATATGTACAACATATACATGAGTCGAAGTCAGAGTCCTATAAACAGAATACTCAAAGAAGTCCACACAAACTTGTCTCCCTCTTCCCCATTGCCACTGACTTCCTACAGATAAGCCATGGCGGGGGGCTGGCTTGTAATTTTTATAAGACATTAGTGCAGTTGTATCTGTGTATAGCCTGCATGTGTATACACACACCGTAGCCCTACTGTGTGGATATACCATCGTGTCTTCATCCTGAGGGTATCTGTGGAAGTGCATTATAAGGTCAGTTATGGGATTATAATGCTTGATCCAGGGGAAACGCAAAATTTTTGTCAAATTCCCAAGTCAAGGGGCTGTGCTATTTTATACTTGGATAGTTAATGTATAGGACTGAATAAAGATTTATTTATTTCCTTTTTCCTTCCTTCTGTCCTTCTCCTTCTTTCTCTCTTTTCTCTCTTTTTCCTCTTCTTCTTTGATCAAGGCCAGAGTCTCATGGATGCTACAGATGCTGTAGGTGTAGATGCTCTTCCACCGAGTTGTCCCCTCAGCCCTCGGCCAGGTCCTCACGGGGATATTTGAGGAAAGAGAATAAAAGTTAGGGTGGTTATCCAGAGACTTGAAACTCATGGCTGGGAGCTTTCAGTTTCCCAACTCCGTCCCTCCGCAGCATGCAGCAACAGTCTCCAGTTTTCCATGGAATCTCCTCAGAACACCTGTGGGAGCTTTCCTGGGGTGTATGCAGCACTGTTTGCATTTCTTAGGGCTGCTACAACAAATGACCATAAACCCTAAAACAAGAAAAAATGTATTGGAGTCCCTCTGGAGGCTTCGGTGGGGAATCTGTTCCTTGCCTCCTGCTCCTGGACGCCTTTGACTAGTGGCTGCATCACACCCATCACTGCTTCAGCGGTTCCTCACCTTCCCTATGTGTCTGTGCATAAAATCTCCTGCCTTCCTTATACAAGAATCCCCCTGATTGCACAAGCCATCAGATCTCTGCCATAGGATCTTTAGCTTAACTAACCATACTGGGAAAGATCCCCCCCATTTTTTTTTAAATGCCATCTAAGGCACCACCTACAGGTCCCAGGGAGGAGGATGTGGGCATCTTTGGGGACACTATTCTGTCTTTCACAAGCACTTTCAATATGTAAAGTGTTTTCATACCGATTTTCTTCTGCAACCTTCAAACCGTTGTGAAGGGGGCAGATCCTTTCTTACCACCTTCACTTGTGGAGGGCACCATGATTTAGGGAGCTAAGAATGTCTGTTCCTAGTCCTAGAAGAAATCCCAGGGTCACTCTGTCCCTGGGAAGATGGTTCCAGAAAGAAGCACTCTGTCTCCACCATTATTGGCTCAAGAGGCTAACCCAGACTCCTTCAGATCATTATAGCTCTGTGCAGATTCACGTCTCTCCACCGTAGAGGGGGCTCCAAGGAATGCTTTCTGTGTAGTTAGAAAAACTTGTACTTGACCATGGACTCTAGTACACGCAAGCACAATGGTAGATGCTCCTCCCCTCCCCCAAGCCTTCAAGTTCTCAGGTATGACATGGGAGTTGTATGTTCTCATGTACAACGTGGTAATCATGTGTTCCCATAGACCACATGGGAGTTGTGTGTTCTCACGTGTGACACAGGAAGTTGTGTGTTCTCACAGACCACATGGGAGTTGTGTGTGCGATCGTTATTTTTCTTTTTGATGCGACCAAACACCTGACAAAAACAAATAAACAAAGGAAGGCATGGTGGTGTGAAGGAAAATGGCCCCCCTAGGCCCACAGGGGGTGGCACTTTCAGGAGGTGTGGCCTTGTTGGAGGAAGTGTGTCACTGGGGGAGGCTTTGAGACTTCAGATGCTCAAGCCAGGCCCAGTGTCACTCTCTCTTCCTGCTGCCTTTGGATCTGGACGTGGAACTCTCAGCTACTTCTCTAGCACCATGTCTGCCTGCATGTCGCCATGCTTCTCACCATGATGATAATGGACTAACCCTCGGAACTGTAAGCCAGCCCCAATTAAATGTTTTCCTTTATGAGAGTTGCTGTGGTCATGGTGTCTCTTCACAGCAATAGAAACCCTGACTAAGACAGGAGGGTTTGTTGTGGCTCCCAGTGTGAAGACATACTCCATCTTGGTGGGAAGTCATGGCAACAGGAGCTTGAGGTGGCCGCTGGTCACATTGCACCTGTAGTCAGGAAGCAGAAAGAAATGACTGCAGTGGCTCAGGTCACTTTTCCCTTTTTATTCAGCCTGAGACACTGGCCCATGGGACAGTGATGCTCACATTTAGGATGATCTTCTACCCTTGCCAAACCTCTTTGGGAACACCTTTATAGGCATGCCTAGAGTTTGTCTTCTAGCAGATTCTAAACCTAGTCATATTAACAACTAAGAGCAATATTGCGATCAATCCACATGAGTCTATTAAATGGGTAACAGAATTTATCAAGATAAATTGAGGAAATATACTCACAATTACAGAGCAGAGTGGACAACAGAAGTCATCCTGTGATCTGACTGGGAGTAAATCCACCTTGCAGGAAGGAGCAGGGAGAAGGAGAATGTGACCCTTCTCCAACTCCTTATGAGAGGCCATGTATAACAGCAGGAAGCACCACCTCCTTTGGGCCGTGTAGCCCAAGGTCACGGGCAGAGCAAATACCACTACAGAGCAACCATCGCCGAAGAAGTAAACTTCTTCATGTAAAAATCAACCTGAGACTTGAGATGCAAGAAATGTCTCATTTTTTCATATTTTTACATGAAATTTCACCTAGCTGCCACTTGCCAAGCTGTTAGGAATACCCCTCCAGTTGCTGTGGGACACCCTTCTCTCCCTGGTGATTGTCAAGATTCCAGAACATCAGCAGATCAAGCAAAGGCAGATAAACATGGAGCGACCCTCATCACCACCAGGGAGCATTGCCCAGGTCTCTGCAGCCTATTGCAAAATGTTCAAATGTCCATGATCTTTCTGTGTCCAGGCCATATAGGACACTGGCTGTAAGGCCACAGAGCTCCAATCATCCAGTCTCCTCAGAACCCAGCAATCTTTTCCCTAGATGGTAGGTTCATGTGTCTACCTCTCACAGGACTCACCAAAGTGCTTTCTATCTCAGTCCAGATGGATCCTTTCATGTGTTTCTGATGTCCACAGTCCTTCATTCCATGTCTTGGGGGAGGAGCAGCCTGGAGAAGCACCATCAAACTAGTTAAAATAATATGTGTTTAGGGGCATCCTCAAAGTCCTGATGAGCTTTGTTCTGTTTTAGAGATTAAAAGTCAAACTTATTAGCCTACTAAAACAAGCATGGGAAGCCATGCCTTATCAGTGAGGCCTTGGTCCCAATGAGAGACCCTGTCTCAAAAAAGAAAAATGGTGGGGGTCTGTAGAGATGGCCAGTGACTAGGAGCCTACAATTGCCTGTAACTCCAGCTCCAGGGGATCTGATGTCCTCTTCTGGCCTCTTGGGCACCTGCACCACATACACATATTCCATCCCAACACATCCATAAATTAAAAATAAAATAAATCTTTAAAAATAACATGGAAGATTATCAATGAAACAAACAGGCTGTAGTGAGCAGCCTGGACTCTGATGGTCAAGCTGAACAGCTGCCAACAATTCAGAGAGATGGCGGCTGTTGGCCGTCACATTGTCCAGGGAAGGCATCCTGCCCGAGATGAAAACATGTCTCTGGGCTGTGGTTTCTTTGCATACAGATGTTAGGATTGTTGTGTGGCTTCCCTGTCTAACTTTATCTGCTTTGACACCAAGGAGAAATAATTCTCCTCTCTGCACTCCTTCTCCCCCCCTACACACACACAGAGCAAGGCTGTGAATTGCAGTCCAAACTCTGCAAAATGCACACAGTGAGACAAAGGCTACATGACAGAAAATCCAGTGCAGGATGCCTGGTGTACTGGGCGAGACAAAACACCTCTGTCGTACGCATGCACTTTTGCCGGCCAGGAGCCCACAGCTTCAGGAACTTCCTTCATGTAACAAAGAGGTTATTCTAAGCTTGTGTCTAACCCTTATGCCTCCAGCGCATGCTTCAGTGAAATATCCTTCAACAGGAGAATATAGACTGTTTTTTTCTTCCCGAGTGAATCACAGCAAGCTTCCATCCCCGGTTTATTATGCTTTCAGTATCTCTGCTCATTTCTCACCAGAGTTGCATTAAGTATTGATATTGATTTCTTGTAAATGGGACTGAAATAGATGGCCCACAGTTTTTTTGTTATTGTTTGGTGGCACTTGTGCGTAATTTATTATGGCTGCAGTAGAAACTGCCCTTTGCTGCCATGGCTTAAATTAAACGTGTCACATGCTGGCCTCTGCTCGTCACCAGCATTTCTCACTTGATATCAAAAATTATCATGTACCAGGTTTCTCTTTCCTTCTCTCCCCTCCTTAAGGAAAGTGCCCTGTTTTGAAAGTTGGTCAGAACCTCTGTCATTAGTGAATCAGATGAAGATGAGGGAGGCAGCTGTTTTATTCTAGCACCCAGTTTTCCTTAGTACCTGGGAGGCTGGGCCGATGGGGGCCTAGGTGGTCAGTGGTATAGCTTTACTCTACCTGACAGAGTGACCTTGGGTCAGTTCTTTCTTTGTGAGTTTGCAGAGACTCACTGTCAATGCAAAGCACTGTTCTTGCTCTGAAGGGTGTAAGAGATTGTTTGTTTGTTTGAGACTGATCCTCATTGTAGCCCTGGATGGCTTAGAACTCACGATGTAGACCAGGCTGGCCTCAAACTCACAGAGATCCACTTGCCTCTACTTCCCAAGTGCCAGGATCAAGGACATGTGGCACTACTCCCAACTGCAATAGTTTGTTATGAGCAATATGAGTGACCCAGGCTAGAGATGTGGATCCAGGCTGTCCAGAAGAGGTTGCAGCAACTCTTAACATCATACAACAGAAGAAAGCCACATATGGTAAACCAAATACTTTAGTGGAGGCATTGGGTAGGCAGCTTACAGCAGAGCAGGGAATCTCTGCATGGGTCTCAGATACTGTCTTGTAATGTTCTTGTTAAGCTAGTGGTCTCCTAAATTTGATGATGTGTCTATCCCACAAGTTTTACTTAATACTTGCAAGTATGTTAGGTCAGATACATAAGTGGATAGTAAATGTCTAGTAAGGAGATTAAAGGTAGCCCAAAATAATTTCAGCTATCTGCAACATTTCATCTGTCTACAGCTACCAAGTTCTGGTCAGTCCACTGTAGGATCTTCAATACAGACGTGGCTTTTTCAGAGAGCTTCAGTTCACAGCCTCCATGGCTGCCATGGACACAGGGTTCTGATGGAGAAGCTGTGGTCTGGGACTTGGGATAGAAGTCACTCTCTGCCTGTATTTGCTCTATTGTACCTGGGCAAGCAGCGGGGTGGCAGAGTGGCAGCTGAGTAGACCCTGAGCACCAGGCTAACTTGGCTGAGGGCAGCTTCTGAGGGAAGGCAATCTGCATTTTAGGTAGGAAACAGCAGTCTTGGGGGCTCTACTCAGGAGGCAGTACAGGACCACAGAGAAGAGGAAGAACCTGAAGTCATGGATTGGTCTGACAAGGACAGGAGGGCTCTGCAAGGAAAACTGTGCCCGCTAATGGAGAAATAGGTCTCTCTCTCTCTCTCTCTCTCTCTCTCTCTCTCTCTCTCTCTCTCTGTCTCTGTGTCTCTGTCTCTCTCCTTCACCCCGTCTGTGTAGAGGGGAAATGTTCAGAAACGCTTTTTTTTTTTTATTTTTATCTCAACTGGACTTGTTTGTCTGGGCCAGGCCAGCAAAGCTACATGGCAGTGTCACAGAGAAGGACAAACACCATCACCTTGGGTATGTTCAGTACTCTGTATGGGCTTCCAGGCCTCTTCTCTAAGATCCTGGTTCTGTTCATGGTTTGACTGCCTATCTGAACTTCTGGCTTGTGGTTAGACGCAGGGGGACGTAAGATTGTGAGAGATACCAGGAGTCACTGTGACTGTGGGGGTGGGGTGAGATTGGCTCAGTGTTAACACAAACATGCAGTGTGTGTGTGTGTGTGTGTGTGTGTGTGTGTGTGTGTGTGCTATCTGTTGTATGAGTGTGGGCATCCGGGTTCTGATCACCTCCCATTTCCTACCCATGTGGTCTTTCACTCCAAATGATTTTCCATTAGGCCTGAAGAGTCTCACTGAAGAAAACGTGCTAAGTGTCTCACACAAACCTCCAGCCACCTCCACACCCTCCGCTTCCACGGAACTGAATTCAAGTCTTCTGCATTCAGCTTGGAGCAAAACAGTGTCTATTAATTAAATTTTCATTTCTATTGATAATGGGACCCACAGGCCCTTCCTCTGAAGTGGACACAAACCTTTTGTGGCATGTCCATCTCAGGGCTTGCTGCGTGAATTAGGTCTGATTGCAGTGTGAAGGGCCCTTCCTGAGGTTCTCTCTCGGCAGATCACTCTCCATTCTTCCTTCAAGCACTTCAGATAGGTTAGCTTTCTTTCATTCTTCTCACTCCAGGCCTTTTGTGAAGGCGAAGCCTGAGATGCTCTTACTGAACCTGGGGTCTTGCACAAGCAGGAGACATTTCCCCAACCTTCAGGCAGAAGGCTCGCTCTTCCTTCCTTCCTTCCTTCCTTCCTTCCTTCCTTCCTTCCTTCTTTCCCTCCCTCCCTCCCTCCCTCCCTCCCTCCCTCCC
>CABHPP010132999.1:15872-28674 GCA_902168425.1 Peromyscus attwateri
CTCCCTCCCTCCTTCCTTCCTTCCTTCCTTCCTTCCTTCCTTCCCTCTCTCATCTTCTCCCCTCTCAGAGGCAGCCCCATCAAGGAAAGAGAGCACGATGTGGAAGCAGATGGAATTCCGTGGTGCCCAGAGTGGGTACTTAGCAGCTTGCAGAAGCTAACTATTAAACTTTCAGGCATTTTGCCAGCTGCTTTTTAAAAACATAGTCATTATTAAAGATTAAATCATAGAGACCAGGCAATTAAATACATTGTATCAAAGCCAAAAAGGGGGGAAATACTCAAGGTCATCATTTGCTACTTTTTTTTTTTTTCTTAAAAATCATTTTATTATCAGCGGTGTCGGAAGTCACAGAACCTCCTTGTGAAGGCACAGGTGGGATTGGACGCTCTGTGGGCCACTGGGTCTCTTGTACTCTTTAGGTCATGCTTACCAAAGGTGACAGCAGCCATTGTGCCAACAGCTGGGCACGGTGGGGTTCCACTAAAACTCTATTTACAAGTCAGACAGCGGGATATCTTCCCACTCCTGAGCTGTGTTCCCGAGGCTCCTTCTGTCTGGATCAGCCTGATGAAGTACTATGCAAGACACTTCCCCTGCTCATCTTTTCCCTAGGCCACTGTCTGTGACGCTGAGTTCAAATTTGCCACACTCGAGGAACCACACTAGAGGACGAATGAATGTCTCAGCAACCACTGGGTGCTATGGAGCCTGGATGCGCATTGCATCGGCTAGGTGGTCTCAGGCACAGTATTTAGTTCCCTGGCTTTAATTTTCCCCGTGTGAAGGTCAAGTCACAGGCCCCAGGGGACTGATAGAGGAGGAGATGACATCATTCAGGAAAAACACACAGTAGCCAGCCTGGTTCAGGGGAGATCCTCTGTTGAATCAACAGCAGGCTCTGGCTCTGGATCTTAGGCTTCCTTAGGATGGACCAGCCACTCTAGCCTGAGGACCTCAGCCTGTGCATGCCTAACCCAAACCCAGTCCCCCAGGCTGAGCCCTCTGAGACTGGCTCCTGCTTGCCCTGTTCTCTACTGTCCCACTCACACAGTGGTAAGCCCAGGGCCTCCTGTTGTCTGAGAGTCCACTAATCCTTGCTGCCTTTTCCTTTCTTAAAACATTTCTCTTCTTAAAACAACCCCAATCCTGCCTTCTAGTAGCTAGTGCCTACATTCTCTGCATCAAAACCTTGAATCCTGGGTTTGGTCTGCATCTAGGTCCCTAATAGATTTGGGGAACTCCTGTGGCTGCTGAGGGTGACAGTGTGGGGCTTCTCTCCCCTCATTGTGATCACAGTTAGCCAACCCTGAGCTCATGACCCCCACTGCCTCCTACCACAAACTACACCAGTAGTCCTGCCCCCAAGCTACCCCAGGGCCAAGACCAAATAGCTGGATACTACCCCCAAAAGACCAGGACCCCCAAATTATCAAAAAAAAATACAGTTCCAAAGCACTCACCTCCCACCTTGCTTTTTTTTCTGGACTCCACTGTGAATACCCTTGTGATTCCCTGAGTCCTCTGGAGGTCACTGGTGTGGCCTGCACCTCCTCGGTACTGACCACTTCTATCAGTGGTGACAGCCTCTGTGCTGTCACTCAGTCACTTGTAAATTAAATCTCGTCTTCTCCCACCCCTCTATCACCAGCTGCACTGGCCCCCACTTCCCAGTCATGTGGAGCAATCCCCTGCCTCAGCACATTTTTACCTGCCATTCTTCCTGCCTAGACTGTCCCAGCCTGAGATATGTTTGAGGCCGGTCCCTCACTGTAGTCCTATTGCTGCCCCACTGACACGACAGGAGCATCTCCCCTCAGTGCTCCAAAAGCATCACACCCACCTGCACTCTCTAGTTCAGCCTGGTTCACTTTCCTGTCTCTTGGATACCCCGGTGATACGTGGCTATTTATTTCTGTTTCTTCTTGAGCACAAGCCATGGGAAGGCTGGTTTGCTGCTCTACCTACTGCTTCCTCAGTGTCTCCTGCTGGGCCTGAAGTGCTGTGGGGAACCAGGAAGGTCTCTTCTGTGGACCCTAATGCTGGCGCATATATCAAAGCTGCTTGGAGTTGATATCTGCCAGTCAAGGTATAGGGACTGATTTTGTTGTATGGACATCTTCAGGGAACATGGGTGTGCATGCGGCTGGGGTAGAAGTTACCCCTAGAGAGGACTCAGGGCAGGAAGGGGACATTTGTAAATGAGAAGGGTGGGGTGCTTTCTTAGAGCAGGTGTTTTGTTGGTCAGGAAGGGACACAGATAGGACAGGAGGTGATGCTCTGTAGTATGATGGACCTCACCTGTGCCAGACAGAGACAGCATGGTCATCATGGTTGCTACAAGCTCCTTGGGCAGCCTGCTCCCTGGGTAGCTCTGCTTCCTCCTGCATCAGGACCTCAGCACATGGTACCCTCTTGTAGAACATTCTTCTTGCCCCAAACTCCACCCCCAACAATGCTGTCTTCTTCTCCATTCTTTTATTGTCAGCCCAAGATCCAAGGAACCTGCCTGCCTTCCCCGAACCCATCAGATCCTCTCAGGCACCTCCTCCCGTGACTCCGTATTTTTCCTTTCTCTGTGTCAATAGGAGGAATATTTTTTGTTAGGATTATGGTATCATGGCTTCTCCCTGTGAGAAGTGAGGGGAGGCCAAGGGACACTTCTGATTTGTCAGTAGGGGGATGTCTTGTTCCTGGCACATGCCTGGTGTATGGTGGCCCCAGGGACTGGTGGAGATAGGTCCAGCTCGGGAGCCACATACAGAAAGGTTTATGCAGGAAGCTAGGCAGATGGAGCAGATGGGAAAATGAGGAAGGCTTGGAGGCAAAGCCACACAGGCAGCAAGCAGGGTATATGGGGCAACCCTCTCTCCTTTTCATCTATTCTGCTTGAAACCAAAGCCAGGTAGGCGACAGGTTTGTTTGTGGCTTTAACAAATAAGGCCTTTTAACACCAGAAAACTAGGGGTTGTGGCTGCAAATTGGAGAGATCATTTTCGTTGAGCTCCTGGTAAATAGCTTTGTTTCTGGGGGAATTAGAACCAGTTCCAAGAGCAAGAAAACTACAAGTTGGGGCTGGAAGTCTGGCCATACCTAGGAGACAGAGAGACTACCAGTACCCTGGGGGTGGGAGGAATGGTGTATGGCACTCCTGCACAAACATCTACAGCTCAACCCTCAACAGTGCTAACTCTAGGGCTGGGCACATAGCAAGCCTAGGAGGCTGGGGCAGGTATCATCTTGTCTCAGGACCTGACATGGGGACATCTGCCTTTGCTGTAGGGCTCATCAAAGGCTGTCACCGTGGCTCTGTTTCTGGTGGGTTCTGGAGTGGTTTGTGGGAGAGAGGATCGTGTGTTCACTAAATGAGCTGGTTTGCTCACCTCCAGGATCCCAGAGCTTGCCTAGGTGCCTTTGCTTTCTGGATCTTAAATTTTTTAAAATATCATTATTATTAATACGTTTGAGTGTTTTACTTGCATGCATGTATGCACACAACATGTGTGTAGTGCCTGCAGAGGCCAGAAGAGGGAATTCAGATCCTCTGGAACTGGAGTTACAGACCATTGTTAGTTGCCCTGTGGGTGTTGGGAACCGAACCCAGGTCCTCTGGAAGAGCAGCCAGTGCTTTTCGTTTTTCGAGACAGGGTTTCTCCCTATAGTTTTGGTGCCTGTCCTGGATATCGCTCTGTAGACCGGGCTGGCCTTGAACTCACAGAGATCCGCCTGCCTCTGCCTCCCGAGTGCTGGGATTAAAAACATGCACCACCACGGCAGCCAGTGCTTTTAATCTGAGCCATCTCTTTAGCACCTTTCTGGATGTTTTTAATATAAAATACCTAGATATGGTGTTTCTATTATTTTTGGTGTATGCATTCATAATTTATTATTTCATTTTTTTATCAGTTTGGGAAGTTTTGTGGCTTTTTTCTCTGGAATTCTGGTTAGATATGATTTAGAATTTTTAATTTATACATTTCTATCGTGCATTTTGGCTATAGTGCTAATTAGTAGGTATTTTTACCCCCCACCTTTCAGTTCATTAATGGCTCTTTAATTGTGTCACATCTGTTGCTTAATCTACTCATTTTATTTCTGCTTTGAATAACAATTTCTTCCCTAAAGGTTCTCCTGGGTTTTCCAATAACCTTGGTTATTTTGATGCTTTCTTTTTTTTGCTTATTTATGTTTTCATTGCAATCACAATGTCCTTGAACAGTTAATACAGTACACAAAAATGTTTGGTACTAATTTTGTTTTGACTGGATCTCATCTGAGGCTGGCCTTGAACTATGCAACCAAGGATGACCTTTGAACTTCTGATTATCCTGACTCTGTCTCCTGAGTGCTGGATTTATAGGCACAGATCAGAGGTGGTTTATACTTTATATTATCTATACAATAATTCCAGTTTCCGAGTTATTGGAAGCCTAGCTTTATTGTCTGGTGTTTTATATTGTCTGCTAGCTTTATATCATGGTTACTTGTTGTGTTACAGTCATTTATACTGTGGAACATTTGTTTAATGATGCAAAGATGTGTTGCATTCTTTTTTTTGGGGGGGGGGTTCAAGACAAGGTTTCTCTGTGTAGCTTTGCGCTTTTCCTGGATCTCGCTCTGTAGACCCGGCTGGCCTCAAACTCACAAAGATCCGCCTGCCTCTGCCTCCCGAGTGCTGGGATTAAAGGCGTGCGCCACCACCGCCCAGCTGTGTTGCATTCTTTTATGTTGTATTTGTTTAAATTTGTAAAGCTGTGTTACTTTGCCTGTCTAAAACACCTGATTGTTCTAATAAAGAGCTGAATGGCCAGTAGCTAGGCAGGAAGGGATAGGCAGGGCACCAGGCAGAGAGAAAAAATAGAAGGAAAAAAAAAGAAGACTGAGGAGCCAGAAAAGGAGAAGGAGAGGAGGACATCAGGGGTCAGCCACCCAGCTACACAGCCAGACACAGAGTAAGAAGGAAAGAAAGATATACAGAATAGAGAAAGATAAAAGCCCAGAGGCAGAAAGTAGACAGGATAATTTCAGTTAAGAAAAGCTGGCTAGAAACAAGCCAAGCTGAAGCCAGGATTCATCAGTAAGAATCTCCATGTGATTATTTGGGAGCTGGGTGGTGGGGGTCCCCCAAAGAGTTAAAAAAAGCAACCCAAAACTGTAGTTCCTTGTTTCTTTGTGTGTTGATGGCCTTTTATCATAGGGTCCTCCGTGTGTGTGTGTGTGTGTGTGTGTGTGTGTGTGTGTGTGTGTGTGTTTCTTTGATAGGGCTTTAATAGGTCCTAGTAGGGGATGTTTTTCTCTAGAAAGGCTTTGTGTGATCCTTCCCTCTGGATTTTGGCATGTTTGGACTCTGCTGAGGCTCCATTTGTAACAGGGCTGCATTAATTTCTTTCCTTGTCCCTGTGACCACAAACCTGACAGGAAAGTAACTTAAAGGAGGAAGTGGGCTGGCAAGATGGCTAATCAGGTCAAGGGGATTGCCACCAAACCTGAAGTCGTGAGTTCAGTATCTGGGACCCACAGAGTGGAAGGAGTGAACTGACTCCTACAGATTGTTCGCTGACCTTCACAAGTGCAGTGTGGCATGCACATTCATATATACACACATGCACACAATAAATAAAATACAATAATTTCTTCTTAAGTGGGGGGAAGGTATATTTTGTCCAGAGGAATATAGTCCCACATGGTGGGGAAGGAATGGCGGTGAGAGTGGCTTGGTCTGTGGTACCAACCAGAAAGCAGAGAATCGAGAATCCCGGCACTCAACTGACTCCATTTTTTTCCTTTATCATTCAGCCTGGGACCTTAACCCATGATGGTCTACTTATCTTTACAGTAGACATTCCTTCTTTCTCAGTTAAGTCTCTCTGGAAACATCCTTGAAGACACACCCACAGGTGTATCCCCTGGGTGACTTGACAAGATCAACCATCGCCGTGCTTAGCCACAGCTTGTGTGTGGAGGTCTGAGGACCACTTGTGGTAGACAGTTCTCTCTTCAACATCATGAGGGCTCCAGAGTTAGAACTCAGGTAGGCTTAAAAGCAAGCGCCCTTCCCTGCTGAGCCATCTTGTGACATGTATTTAAAATTTAAATGTAGCTGGGCATCTTGGCTTTGTTTAGTTGCCTTAATTGAAATTCAACACATACGGCTTTTGAATTTATAGCTATGCTGTTTTCAAAACCATCATCTCTCCATGGGTATCCTTGGGCAGATGAATGACCTGCCCATGTGACTTAACAGCAAGACTGAGATTTGAACCCAGGTCTCCCTGACTCTGAAACCAAGGCTTCTTCTATTCAGCAAGATGGAATACTTGGCTACTTCCATGCGGGTGAGAAGCCTAGCCTTCCCCGTACCCCCTCCCTGCTTAAGCTCCTGTTCCTACAAAGTTTCTACTGGGGCCGGGGCCGCTGAGGCCAGGTGCTGTGGGTGCTGGCGAATCAGAACAGCGTGTTCCCATTAGAATGTTCTTTTCCGGGAGGAGATAACAGGATAATAGGTGTGTTACTTGCTTCCTGTGAAATGATGAGTGACAAAAAGTCGCTGGAGATTAGAGTAATTCAGAACGAGTTAAGCTCCTTAGAGATCAATTTTTATTTTGAGGCAAGAGGGAGAATAGAAGAGATCTCAAATAAAGCTCACTGCTCCCCACCTAACCTCAACAAGCCTTGCCGGCTTTGGGAGGGCCATCTCTGTGTGCTTGGGTAGAGCCGGGGCAAAGCAGGAGAGGAGACAGTGTCCCTTTGCACTTATTGAGGGCTGGTGATTTAGGAGCAGATGCTGTCTCTGCATTGAGTTCTTTGGGTAGTTTCTAAGGGAAATGGGATGTGTAAATGAGGTTTAACTTTTCCCAGATAGGAGGGAAAATGAAATTGGCCATTTGGGCAGTAGAAGGCACTTCCTCCCTCTCGAGCATCTGACTGCATTGTCCTTGCCTGATTGGCTGAACCAGTGGGGCAGGAGCCCTCTTCTAGGGCAGCTGCTCTCAAGTAGTTTTTGATTCACATGTTGTTTTCTATGGTGTAGACAGTGCTTCCCAATTAGCGGTCACTGAACCAATGTCTTGTTGCCGCATCTGGGTCATCCAGGTACAGTTCTGAGATATGTATTTCTGGACTCCATTCTTGCAGATTCCGAGTCCAGCAGGCCCTGCTTGGGGGTCTAGGAATCCATGCTTCTCACTAAGTCTCCCAGGTGTTTTTGATGAACAGCTAGACTGGACGTCCCTGGTAGAGAGAGGTAAAGGGTTGAGAAACCCTACTTCATAATTAGAAGGATTGCATAAGGCAAAGTTGAAGGTAAGTGATCTTTGTTCTCTGCAAACACATTTTGCTTTTTGTCTTGGGTGTATTCTTAACAAGAAAATCATTTTTTTAAAGGGAGATCTGATGCCCTCTTCTGGCCTCTGTGAGAACCTGCACTCACATGTACATAAACACATAAAGATGCACACATATACACATAATTAAGAAAAATAAATAAATAAATAGATAGATAGATAGATAGATAGATAGATAGATAGATAGATAGATAGATAGATAAAAGTAAATATGTTTTAAAGGACAGTAGTCGGAGGAGGGGGAGAAGAGGAAGGAAAGAAGTTTCCATTAGAGAAGTTTTCTTTACCGTGTAGAGCTTTGGATCTGCCAACTAAATCTTGCTCCTAGAAGCAGGATGAAGTACAAAGATCCGGCCCAGGAACACAGGTATTTGGGTTCTTGTTTTCAGCTGGACTCACGGTTTTCGTCTGACTCTGATTTCTAGGGAGATTGACAGATGGTGAGGAAAGAGGGAACCAGCGATGTGGTAAAAGAGGAGGTAGCTACAGGGTCCTAGCTTTTATACTCTCTTGTGGGAATCCCACCACAGTTTTCTTTTGCTATTTAGTTTTTACAAAGTGGATAACTGCTCTGCTCTAGAACCAGTCACCCCAACCCCTGCCTAGCCAGCATATGAGGTGTCCTGGTTCTACTCAGGGGGTTCCTGGTTCCTGGTTGGAAGTTCTCATGTCCCAGCCCCTCCAAGCACCTATTCCTGATACTACCACCAACATCAGGACCTTCCTATCCCCTCCACTTTCTGCTGCACACATTGGCCATGCATGCATGCATGCTTGGGTAGACTTTCCCAAGTAACTCAGGAGGGATTGTGTCCATTATCCAGTATTACTGGGAATGCCAGAATTACTGAAAAAATGCTCTTATCCCAAAGTTACATGAAGATAGCTAATGAACAAGAAATATATTTAAACACATGCACCAGACCTCAGGTGGATTTCTGCATATCAAGAATTTCAGGGTAACCTTTCTAAAAACCTTTTGTCTGGCCACTACATTCCCCCTCCCCACATCCCACTCCTACTCAACAGGCATGTGCTCCCCTCTTTCATCCCTCACCTATGGTGTTCAGAGGCCATCAGCAGAGTCTGGCCAAGACTGTCTCACTCAAGTATCTCTTCCTCAGGGTGGTCAGGCAGACTCTGCGTCATAGCTGCCTTCTGCAAGGGATCAAGAGAGACAGGCCCACAAGTGACCACCAACTTCCTCTCCGATGTTACCAGAAGGAGAACAAACATACTTCTGCATGTCACCTTATCCCTCCTTTTGTCCTCCGATTTTCTGGGTATCCAGAGTTATCACGGGGCCTGTGAGGTCTTCCTGCATCTCAGTCACACTGGGTCTGACCTCGACTTCAGGTTCAGTGACACCAAACTGGGGGAGGGTCCAAACTGGGTGAAAGACACATTGACCCACACAGTGACCCACATAGATACTATGTCTGAGACCAGACAGAACCAAGTTTGAAGATGGGCGTTTCATCTAAGCTTAATATCTTCTCGAGTGTGCTGTTGATCAATTCCTGAGCACTCCAAGCTTGTGAGGCTCCTAAGTGCAACAGGCTGAAATGGAAGGACACAGTCCAACAAGGAAGACCACACAGGCCCCAGGAGTAACTCTGGTTATCCAGAAAATTGGAGGACAAAACGAGAGAGGAGGATTTCCAGGAGACCACTTATGAAAGCCTATGTGAAAAAGGAGGAAGAGCTCCCTTCTTCCTGTCCTTCATCTCGTCTTCCCTGGCTGCCATCAGATTAGCAAGGGATGCAGAGGGTGGCTCTATAGGCTGGGTGCATTCTTTAAAGATTATTATTATCTGTTCTCAAAGTAAATGGCACAAAACCAACATGAGCATAAGCTGGGACAGGCGTTATTAATGGTGTTTATTTTTCATTAGGAAGCCGGAACAATTCCCTAATTGCTAGTGGATTCCAGGATCTGCCTTATTTGTAAACAGTGGCTCACAAAAAAAGTCATTAACAGAATAAATAGCCAATTTAGAGCAAACAACTGTGCTTATAAAATGTAGTTAATGGTCTAAAGGATGCTTTGCAGAAGCTTAGTCTCCTGCCCACTTCTGAACCTCCATGCCTGGCTCACCAGAACCACTCACAGATTCCTAAGGACCAGACCAGCCTTGCTGGGTTTATCATTTCATTGTCAAATGTCATTCTTCTGGTTATAAAGGTTACTCCTCCCCTTCGTGGAAAAGTCATCAAATACAGAAAGGAATAGCAGAGACAATTAAGACTCTACCACAGTCCTACTTTTAGCTATAACTATTGACATTTTTGTTTACACCCTCCTTTATGTGCAAACAATTCATAATTGGTCTCAAATTCCATCAGTCACTGTGGACCTGATCTTTTTGTTTCCTCAGCCAATTTTTGCAAAAGCATTTCAGCAGTCATTAAAACATGTTCTTTGCAAACATGATGGTAATGGATGGGCAATATCTCAATGAATGGACCACCTGTAATGTATCTAAGTCTTATAGCTGCATAGGTAAGTTCAAATTGTTCCCTATGAAGAGATACTGACTTCAGCATCTCCATGCCAAAGCATTTGTAACCGAGTTTAGGATCATTTCTTTGGAATAGGCTCACGAGAGAAGTTCCTAGATCAAAAGGTCTGAGCTTCTCCCAGGCTCTTAATACAAATTCAGCCATGTGCTTATGGACCATTTCCTTCAGGTGGACTCAAGCAACAAAACCAAAAGGCAGTTAGATGAGGGACGAACAGGACTCTGCTGCCACCTTTGTCTGCTAAGTGAGATCTGAAGTGCTTTGAGTGGGAAAAAAAAATCAGATTTTCTTAGCTTGGAATGCAGGCAAAAGGTCCTAAAAATACAGCATTTTTCAAAAGGCAGCAAGTTCAAATTGGGCTTAAAGATAAAATGTCAGGGGCAAACTCTAAGATGGAGACAAACTCTAAAATGAAGGTGACCTCTAAGACGGAGAGGAGCTTTTGAAGGCGGCGATGGCTGTAAGATGGAGACATAGTAGAGGACCTGGAGCCTCTAGAAGGAGTGTGGTGGGGGTCAGACACGACAGTGGCTTCTCATTATCCTTGCCTCTCCCCAGGAGTGGACACCATCAACGTGAGTTCTCATGCCCCGATTTAAAGCTCCTTAGGTGCTTCCTAATGGTCTCATGGATTCTGTCTTTTGCGACTCAAAAGAATTGCAGTTGTTATTTAATTCCACTCTGCTTTAGTAGATAAGGCTAGGCATACAGCAGTGTAAAGAGACTAAGTCCTCTACAGGCAGGATCAATGTTTGTCTTGTGTTCTCTATCCTTAATAGCCAGTAGAGTTCTTACTATGTAATAGTGACATTAATGGAACGGAATACATTTAGGTAGCTGGTAAACAGATACATTCAGGGGCAAACTTGTGAGAAGGATAAGATTCCACCAACGTTGGCTGACTTCATCTTGTCCATTCTTTCCTACCCTCTGGAACCCTCTCTGCTTCTCTGGCTGGCTCTGAACTAGGAGTCTAAAGACCAGTGAACAGGATTATGCTCAGGTGTCTAGCCATGTGCCTAAGCTGAGCCCATCTCCCTAATGACTAATGATGCAGAGGTGTTGATATGGGTCCTCCTCAGGGTTGGTGAGCTTGCCTATGACTCAGAGAAGCATCCTGTCTCCACCTTCCTCTTCTGGTAACTCATGGTTACTGCTCCAGCACCCACATTCCTGCAAAAATCCCCTATCTTTGCCAAGAAGAGCTTCTGACTTTCCAAGTCAAGTAGGTCAGACCAAGTCAGAGTTGACAACAGGCTGATGTGTCTCTAGCCACCACTGTCCCTGCCATCAAATCACCTAGAATCATGGCAGCCCCGTGTTCACCATGGCAACAGGACAGCGCCTGGCTCCTGTATTTCCATTATCTTTTGTTGCCTTTCGAAAAGTAGGTGTTTCCATGCCGTCCTATTCTTAGCTTCCTAATGACATGTTAGAGGCTTTTGGTCTGAGGCTCACTTCTCTTGAATTTGAAAAGCAGATTTGTGGGAAAATGGTATGGATTCCAAATTCCGTGGTATACACGTCACTTGACTGATTTTGAAATGTGGTGTCTAAGTGAGTTTTTAGATTATATATAAAGAAAAAGCTAAAACCATGTTGTTCATACCTGTGATCTCAACACTTGAGAGGTAGAGGCTGGAGGATTGCTGCAAGTTCAAGATCAACGTGATTTATATGTGAATTTCACACTTGTTAGGACTGCACAGTGAGATTATGTCTCAAAAAAAATGAAATAAACAAAAACTGAACCAAACACCAAAACTATGTCAGAGCTGAAGATGTAGCTCGGTGGTAGAGTGCTTGCTAGGCATGAGACTGGCCCCATGTTTGATCCTCAGTGCTGCAATAATAAACATTGCTCCTCCCTCTCTCCTTCCCTCCCTCCCTCCCTCCTTCTCCTCCTCCCTCTTTTCATTCCTTTCCTTTTGACAAGCTCTCCAGGCTGGCCTCACTATGATACTGAGGGTGATTTAACTTCCGGTCCTCCTACCTCCATCTCCCAAGGGCGAGGATTACAGATGTGCACCTCTAAACCTGCTTTATGCAGTGCTGGGGATTGAGCATAGGACTTCCTGCATGTTAGGCAAGCAATTTACAGCTGAGCTACAGCCCCAGCTCTGGTCTGTTTCTTTAAAAGACAGCCGAGAATTAGTGTTTTCCGTTTGTAGCTGGATGCAGCCTGACCTAGTAGAGGATCTGCTTCTATATGTATCTCTAGCTGGGGTTTGGGCTTCATGGGGTGGAATTCTTGTTTTTCTCTTCATGTCTCTGAGGCTTGTAGGCTGCTAGGCACATGACAGGTGTATGATCAGAGGTTCCTGAATGGCTGAGTAATTTTTACACCATTGAAATGATTGATGTTGGGATGTGGCTGAGGGAAGATAGTTACAGTAATCTTCAGTACGAGGATGTTCTGAGTAGTTTGTCCAGCATATCTGATATCTCATTGGCCTAGAGGACTCGGAGACTGGATATTCTCTGGATCACAGGGTCATCTCGCAGGCCCTTCTTAGGGGGTGTGGCTTAAGACTGGGACAAGCCTATGCTGTCACAGGAGTGAGATCACTAGGGACTGGAGCCTCACCTGTCATTTTCCCTCCACACCCAGGCCCTCTTCCTCACTCATTTCCAGTTCAGCACTGAGGTGACAGTATTCACAGGGGTTCATAGCTTCCACTGGAATTTGATGCTCACAGAACAGAAGCATAGCAACAAGGCTCACACATCACATCAGAAAACTTGACACCAAATCCTGAGGTCTGCAAACTCATTTCTGCCTGGCCTTGGGTGCTACAGTCTAAGGTCCCATGACTGGGACTTCTCACTGGGGGAGTGAGGAGACTATGCTTGTCTTTTCTTTCTTTCTTTCTTTCTTTCTTTCTTTCTTTCTTTCTTTCTTTCTTTCTTTCTTTCTTTCTTTCTTTCTTTCTTTC
>CABHPP010132999.1:28684-39611 GCA_902168425.1 Peromyscus attwateri
TTCTTTCTTTCTTTCTTTCTTTCTTTCTTTCTTTCTTTCTTTCTTTCGGGTCTCTGGCACAGGCTGGCCTTGAACTCCCTATGTAGACAAAGATGATCTTATAGTTTTGATCCTCCTGCCTACATCTTGTGTGTGTGTGTGTGTGTGTGCATGTGGCACTCAGGATTGAACCCAGGGCTTCACGCATGGTAGGCAAACACCCTACCAACTGAGCTGCATCTCCAGCCTCTCACTGTTTTTGTTTGATTTGGTTTCGGTGAGCAGATGTGATAAGTATATTTACAGCTGGATCAGTAAACGGCTGATCAAGTCTCCTGACATGGGCTCTGTATGTGTATGGGGGAGTGGGGGAAGTTCCTCAACAGCTTTTCTAACAGGCCAGTGCTTTCTGATCCTCATGAGATGAGTGCCATGCCTCAGCCCTGGCATGAGACAGTGCTGACCATAGGAACTTGCTCTGCACCCTCTCTCATCCTCTCACCATCTCGTCCTCCCCACCCTCTTCATCCTAGGATCTTTATCCTCTCCAGCCCCTCCAGCCTCTCCACCTTCTCCAGCCTCTCTACCTTCTCCAACCCCTTCACCTTCTGCAGCCTCCCCACCTTCTCCAGCCCCTCCACCTTCTCCAGCCTCTCTACCTTCTCCAGCCTCTCCACCTTCTTCAGCCTCTCCACCTTCTTCAGCCTCTCTACCTTCTCCAGTCTTTCCATCTTCTTCAGCCTCTCCACCTTCTCCAGTCTCTCCACCTTCTCCAGTCTCTCCCTATTCCCAGTGTACAGCCCCTCACTGTTCCTTGAAGGAGGAGGGGTAATTGTTCTGGGCACCCCCCAGACACTGTTGACCATTAGATTCCTCCCTGTGTGCCTGGGCTAAGGGATCTGTCATTCCAAATCAACATGGCAAGCCTGCCTTCCTCTCTGATGGGCTGTGTCAGGAGGTTAGAGAGGATGGGTTTTTATCAAGCATCCAGTATTACACACCCTGTCTGGGCTATTGGCCGAACAAGACCTTAAATGGTTCATAAATTTGATGGTTTGCAAGTGATAGTCAGGACAACTAGGTAAATCACGAAGGTGGGTAAGGTGGGGGCGCCCTTTAAAATCAAATAATTTTAATGACTTTCCACAGGTACAAAAGGCACCCTAAGGAGCAGAGGGCCCAGTAGGAGCCACACAGTGAGGGCAATGGGCATCCCAGGTGTCTAGTCTAGGATTGTGACCAGGTTGCTAAGTGACTGATTTTCTAGACATTAGGGAATCAAGGTAACCCACCCTCTAACAAGCCAGGGAATCTTTAGTCCAGGGATCAAGGGTTATCAGCCAGAGGACACTGAGCCCAGATAAACTCAGCCACAGGTACGATCAGGAAAAGAGGAGTGATCTGTCACAGTACTTTTAGTTCAGGCTAATAGATCGAGTTTACAGTTGAAGAAAGCAAGGTTCTGTGGTGTTAACTAGCTGTATAGTTTGAATGCATATTCCCAAAGTCATGCATGATTTCTAATGGTGTAGAGAAGTGGGACCCCACCCCCAAGAATAGATGGAGCTTATTCCTGTGAGAACGGCTTGAATATCATGAGTGGGTTTGTTATAAGTAAGCTTGACTCTAGCTCTCTCTTATGAGCGTGACCCCTGTCTCCTACTTTTCTCTGTTGCATGATGTAGCAAGAAGATGCTAGCCTCCTAAGCCTGTACTTCTCAGTCTCCAGAACAGTAAGAAACAAACCTTTGTTCTTTATGAATTTCCCAGTCCATGGCATTCTGTTATATTGTTATGGTCATTGTTGTAATTGCCTTTTACAGCAGCAACATTTATGGGCAACAGAGACCTCAAGGTCTCTACATGACAGATAATGGGCCAAGTCTGTCTACTGTGAGTCCAGGAGTCATGCTTTACATTTTTGGATGTCTTACATTTTTAATGGACATGTAAGTACCTGATCCTATCTTGTGGCCTTCAAGGGCTAGAACATTCTCTGTGAGACCTCTTAAGGACAAGTTGCTGAGTTCTGACTTGGACAGAGAATAATGGTCATGGTTTATTCTAAAGGTCAGAGCAGAGACACAAGGAGGCAGAGGGCTGGAGACATGGAGGGAGGTGCATGGAGCAGGAAGAGACCTGGATGAGGAGATAAAGTTCTGTAAGAGGGGAAGTGCACAGGAGAAGAGTCTCAGGGCTGCTTGGATGACAGAGCCTGAGAGTCAGGATAGATGGTGTCAGTTCTGAGTGACAAAAACCAAGCCTCAGATGTCCTGAGTGAGTTTCTGTTCCAGTGGTGTGTGCATGCTCATGATGTTAGCTGTTCCATGGCTGTTCTCAGCCAGGCATACATTTGTCCACATCTCTTAAGGCCACCAAATAGTTTCTGTTCCTTGAAATCTAAAGAGCCAAGCCAACACAAAATACTGGGGTTGGCAAGGCAGTGGAGACATTGGGGCCCCTGTGCACTGCTGGTGGGGAAGCAAACTAAAGCAGTGGCCGACAAAACAGTATGGAGGTTCTTTAAAAAAATTAAAAATAGAATTGTCGTATGATCCAGGAATCCACTTCTGGGTGTCTATCCATAAAGAATTGAAAGCAAGGTCTTGAAGAGATGTGACTACCCCAATGTTGGCTGTAGCCAGATGTAGAAACAATGCAAACATCCACAACTATGTATGGATAAAGAACATGTAGCATATAACCTAATGGAATGCTATTCAGCCTTGAAGAGTAAAGAAGCTTTGCAGCACATGACCACATGAATGACCCTTGGGTACTACGCTAAGCCAAGCAAGGCAGTCATAGAGGTTAAACACTGTAGTAGGGATCCAGTGCTTATGTGAAACCTGTTAGCTTTCTTACCCTCGGGACAAGCATATATTAACAGATCAGGCAAGGGTGATTTAATTTGCCCATGGTTTGGGAGGTCTCAGTCCAACATGGCAAGGAGGGAGGGGTAGAACAGAGCAGCCTGTGTGCTTGAATAAGTTGACTTTCTCTTTTCTTTTTATTCTGGTCAGGCCCCAGACTAGGGCATGGTGAGATCCACATTTTGGGTGTGTCTTTATCCCTCAGATAATCATCTCTGGAGGCATCTCACAGATATATCCAGAAGTTTGCTTTATTAATCTATAAGGTGCTTCTCAGTCTATCCAAGAGGAATCACTGAACCATATGGTGGATTAGTGGTAACCAGGGATGGGAGGCTGTAGAGCACGGGCAATTGCTAATCAGTGGGCCTGAAGTTTCAGCTACGAAGATGAGTAAGTATGAAATCAGCCATCCAGCACTGTGCCACTACCTAACAGCACCACGCTGTTCACTTAAAAATCCGAGCTGGGGTTGGAGAGATGGCTCAGTTAAGAGCATGTACTGCTCTTGCAGAAGATCTGGATTTCAATTCCCAGCGGCCATGTCAGGCAACTCACACCTGCCTATAACCCCAACTCCTGGGGATCAATTTCCTCTTCTGGCTTTCATAGGCATCTGCATTCACATGCACATGCCCACACACACACACACATAAATGTATTTAAAAAGGAAAAATCTGAGAGTGTGGATCCGATCTTAAACTGTTTATAGTAAAAAAGTAAACTTTTTTTTTTAAGTGCTGCACCAGCAAAGGCACACAGGAAGTCTCGGTGCTACAGTGCCATTGGCAGAGGCTTCTGGGGGAAGAAAAGTCTCCTCATGCTTAAGCAATCTTGCCAGTTTGGTGGCTCTCAACCTACCCTAGTGCAAATCTACATGTGGAGAGTATGGCCTTTGAATGGTCACCAGAAAAACTTGGGTATACACCTAATCTCTTCACTTAATTAACCACAGCCGATGATAGTTCATACAGATTTTGAAATAAAACTCAAATAACATAAAGTGAATCGGAACAGTTCAGGGGGCATTTCAGTTCCTCTGTAGTGCCCCACAATCACCCCTCCATCTAGGTCCAAAACATTTTCCTCACCTCTAAATACAACACTGCACCCATTGTGTTAATTGTATTTCTTTTTGCTGTGACCAGAGCAGCTCAAGGAAGGAAGGCAGGTACAGTCCACCAAGGGGGAAGTTTTAGTACTAGGAACAGCTAGTCACACCATACTAGTCACACCACACTATTCACACCACACTAGTCACACCACACTAGTCACACCACATCTGTAGTCAGGAAGCAGTGAGATGAATGTGGGACCTGAGCCCATGCAATAGTGCCCCCCACATGGGGTTTCTGTCTTCAGTTAAACCCTCTGGAAACATCCTCAAAGATACCCCAACAGGGGTGTGTGGCCATGACGACCCTAAGTCCAGTCAAGCTGGCAATGATGATGAACCATCACATCTGTCAAACTAGAACTTTCTGTTTTCCCTTTCCTCAAAGAATCTGGCACCTCCACCCCAGCTCCAATCTGGTTTCAATCTCTGAATTTGGCAATCTTAGACACACCATAAGTGGAATTATACGACATTTGGCCTTTGTGTCTGGCTTCTTTTGTTTAACATCGTGTTTTCAAGAGATTTACCCACATGTGTCAAGACTATTACTTTTAATGAGTATAAATCCCTTACATGGATTTACCACATTTTCTATACCTACTTAAGAGGTGATGGATATTCGGGTTCTTTCTACCTCTTATCTCTTATGAATAGCTGCTGTGTACATCCTTTATGTTGTTTAGAACCCCCAAGAGAAGCTCAGTGCCATTCACTGAGGAACATGCCAGCTTGACCCAGCAGCCTCCTGTGCAGGGCTCACATACAAAGAGACACCCCCACTGTGACATGTTGAAATGGCAACATGGCAGGTTGGCCTCTCAAACCCACCTCTTAAAAGCCCACCCTGAGGTTGCTTAAGGAATTACTTGGTAATTGAACTGGTAACTTTCAAGACCAAAATATGTTTTCCTCCTCCACTGAGCACAATGCCTGTAAGTCCTGTGCTGCTGTTAGCTGCACTTGGGAATAAGCAAGTAACTCGCCTTCCTTTCTGCTGTACAAAGCGCGAGCAGGGGAGAGGCACTGTCCAGTGGGAATCACAAATAGAGAAGAGAGAAATGGTTTTAGGAAAAAAATTGATGGTCATTTAACCTCCCCAAAGTGCAGATAGAACCAAGCCTCCCTGGTCCTGAGGGCCAGGGCGCCATCTGTGCCTGAATCTGGACAGTGGTTCCTTTCTGCAGCCGCGTACACATGGGGGTCAAACTCCTTCTGAGCATTCTGCACAGAGCCCCTTTGCATTCCTGTGGCCTGTGTGAGACTTGCTTCTCTTGGAAGCATCAGCTCTCTCAATTCTCCCTCTCCCTTCAAACAGATCCAAATGATATCCCCCATTGGGGTAAAAAAAAAAAAGTATACCTTTTTTAGCATTTCATTAAATTGGTAGTCCCAGGGCTACTTTCTCAGCTCTTAGAATAACAGTGAGCATTTCCTACACATTCCAAACAGTTATCTTCTCTGGACAGTTTTTCCAGGGAGCAGAAAGATCCAACTCCAGACCCACCTCACCTGCGGTCCTTCCTGTCACTTTGGCCACAGGAAATTGACTGGTAAGGGGAACAGGAGGCTTGGTTTATCTGGGACACAATATATTGAGAGTGTTTGTGCATGAGGTTAAAGCAATGGCCTAGGATGCTGACTGTGTTTATGCCCTGTTGGGTACAGGGAGGGAAACAGAGCAGTCCCTGAATCATTGGCATCAAGGTTGAAGGGAAAGACGAGGTTGCTGTCTTCCCAGGCAGAGCAAAGCAGATGAGAATTTCCATGGCCCAAAGCAGGTTGTCTAAGTAGGTATTTTACAGAGTGTAATTTCACATAGAATTTTTCAAAAAAGAAGAGGAAGAAAGAAAGAGGAGAGAAATGAAATCTCTCCAGGCTCCCTCTACTAAAGGCCATTTGGAAGAACCCAGAAAGCTTAATGATGTCCTGAAAGGCTTCAGAAAATGTACCAGCATCAGCAAGTGTGGAAAGGATGGGGCTTTGTGGGGATTCTAATGTCTAAAGTTTCTAGACTGTGCCCCTCTCCCAGAAACCTCTGTAGTGGTGACATGTGTCCAGCTTCCCATGTACACTCTGACAGCAAACCTCCTGCCAGATGTGTGTGTGTGCGCATGCCTGTGGAGCACAGAGGTAGTGAGGTGTCTTCCTCAATTGCTCTCGACCGTATACCCTCCCTTTCCCTGGTGTGGGGGACATGCACATGAATGTGAGGTTGTATGCACCATGAGGAAGCCAGAGGATGATGTTGGCTGTTTTCTCTCACTCTCTGCTTTATCACCTAGAAACAGGGTCTCTCCCCAAATGGAAGACTCAGTTTTCTGCTAGGCAGATTGGCCAGCAAGTGCCTGGGATCTGCTTGTGTCTGCCCACCCATCCACCGCTGGGGTCAGAGGCATGCATCGATTTTGTAGGTGGGTGTTGTGCATTCAAGTCCAGGTCCTCGTGCACACGTGGCAAATGCTTTCCTCCCTAGGCCATCTCCTCAGCTTCTGCTGCAAGATTTTAAAGTGTGGCTTGCAAGTTGATAATTTAATTTTTTTTATTCATCCCCTTGCAAATGAGAGGGATGAGGAGCTATGGGGTATCTGGGTGCTCTTTGTTATTTGTTGGGTCCCTGGGGGAGAGTGAGGCAGGGGACTGGAATAGACTACCTGTGAGGACCTGTTGTTAGATGGAGATTTATTTGCTGAGTTGAGCTGCTGTGGGGCTCTCTCAGGGCTCCTGGACTTTGTGGAGACCTCAGCTTGGGAAGATACGAGGACCATCCCCAACAGCAGAGATGAACAAATTTGGAAAGGGGCCAGAATTGGGGACACTCTGTGAATGAAGAACAGAAGCAGACAGGAGACGAAATGACTTTGCCCCAATGTGCAGAAGCTTTTCATTCACAGAGGGACCTGGAGGGGATTGGCACCCAGAGCCCAAGCTAAATCCCAGCTGTCAAGGATAGATGCCTCCTCACACGCCCCAGAAGACAAATGTGGCTACAGAGACATAAATATTCCAAGTAGGGAAAAGACGGGCAGGGAGAAGTCATTAGCAATGACAAAGAGTCTCCGTAGCAGGTGAGCATCACTTGCCTCAAAATGATCACTAGGGTTAAGGTTGACAGTGAGCAAGAGAACCTGGGAGTGTGGTGTCTGGAGGAGCAGGACAGGATGGGGGAGGGATTACCTCCTGAGCTCGGCAGGATCCTTTAGCGGAGGCAGAGGTGAATCTAGCCCTTTCTCCTCCCTACACCCACCCTCTCCACCCTGGGGAAGCCACCCTTCTCCTCCCAGCATACGTTCACTTTGGATCCTGGAGGGAGAACATCTGAGCGCGGCAAAGCATGCCAGTTGTGGGACTGGTTGAGTTCTGCATCTCAAAACAGACTGATCGGAAACCCTAACGTTTCCTTGAGAAATGCTACTGCAATTAGCTGCCTATACTATCACATGATGCAACATTTTATTACATAGCTCCACCGACAAGCCACAGCAGACAGTTGCAGCTCAGCATACAACATTCCACATGCTCAGGCTCCTCTTCCATCTCGCTCCTTCACAGTCATAAAAATACAGGAAAGCAGGAAACCTTCCCGTTCATCATCAGGTCAAAAACCTTCCCTGCCATTTGCTTAGGAAGGAAAAGAAAAAGGAGGAAATTAAGACGGTGTAGGGCGTTCTTTGACTTACCTAAACATGAAAGTATCAACCGGTATGTTTTTGAAAATTGAAAATAAAATTACAGAGAAAATGCTTTATTTGATTCTCTGTTTATGGGAAATTCATTTTATTTGACTTTTTTATTTGTAATATCAACTACGGAGCAGAGCACAGTTTCCAAGGTGTTCCCGTATGGTCTTATTCCTCTAAATTATTAATGCCTTGCTGTTGATATATTGTCAGCCTAGTGCATACATGCTATGAAAATGAGTTTTACAGTAGGTTGGAATTTATAACAAAGCTTGACATACGCAGCTAATTCACCTACACAATCCTGTCAGTTTTAGGTTCATAAATAATTGATACTCAGGGCTTGAAGTTCAGCTACTGTTAGTCCTTCAGCTGCTAAATTCCAGCAGTATAATGGATGAATATTTGTTTATAATTTCTGTACATGGTCCGGATGTCAGCTCCCTTGCTTCATTTGCATACGTAGATTGAGATGTTGGAAGTGTAATGAGCGTATGAAGATGACGAATTGTTTGCCGGGTGCCGGTGCGGTTCTGTAAATGTTTGATTAGTTCTGAATGGATTACTGTTAGATTATCTGGTTCAGAGGTTAACGTGAACAGCTCTTTGCTCCCAGAGCTTTTGTGATCCCTTGCTGACAGATTTTAAAATTCATACCGCGAGATTGGAGCCGCAAAAGCGAGGGGGTGTTCTCGGCAACAGATGTTTAGTAATTAAGCATACGGTTTCCCTGTTTGGGAGGGCTGGAGGAATTTCAACCTGCCAGGATGTGTTCAGTTGAAGAAACTAGAGCTCTTAAAGTAGTCTTAGTTAGCGCTCAGGTGTGGGTGGCTTAGCTTTCTAGTGGAAGCCGGGAGAAGAGAGCACCCAGAGAGAGCTGGGGAGGAAGGAGAAGATTGATGTCAGGTAAGGGCAGCTTCTTGTGATAGCTGCATTGTGGAAATCAGAACATCCTTGCTGGGTACCAGTTGATGATGCTACAGACCCGCAGGAGGTAAGGCCTTCAAAAGGTAGAAGGCCCTCAGGTAGTGGAGCCCATAGAAGGTGGAGCCTCCAGAAGGTAGAGCCCCTAGAAATAGGGCTATCAGGAGGTAGGATCTGTAAAGGACAGGGATCTCAGAAGACAGGATCTTCAGAAGGTATGGTTCCCAGAAGATAGGGCCTCCAGAAAATTCTGTACCTAGAAGATAGGATTCTCAGAAGGTAAGGCCTTCTGGAGACCTTCAAGGGAAGTAGGATTTTAGAATTCCTGACAAAAATGGCATCTGTATAATCTTTCTGCTAACAGAGGCTGGCAAGCAGTTGATGTCAGAAAGCAGGACTCTGAGGAAGCTCCTTTACATGCAGTGCCTCAAACATTTGTGTCTATGTATATGCGTGTAATCGTGTGTGTGTGTGTGTGTGTGTGTACACAAGTATGCATGTGAAAGGCAGAATGACAGCCATGAATCTCCTCCTGCTGTCCTCCACAAGCCTGGAGGAGGAGGATGAGCCTGGAGCCTGGGTTGGAGCCTCTTTCTAGTTTGGATCTGAGTTCTATGCAGATATCCCCCTGCCTATCACCCACTGAGCATGCCTGGCTCAGCTCCTCTAGCCTCCGAGCCTGCTCAGACCTCTACCCTCAGACGATCTCTTTCTCCCCTCTCCCCCAGTGCCCACTCAGAAAATAGAGGCAACGGGGCCCTAATGAAAAGATTCGGCGCTTGCAGCTAAACAGAGCTGAGTTCCAGCGCTCTCTTGAACTATATTTTTCCAGTCCTGCATCCAGTTCCTTAGCTTGTCTGGCAATCATGTTAGTGATTATATGGGTAATGAAACACGTGCTCTTTTTGTCTGAGCTTCTGATTAATCTGCCTTCTCTTTAGCCTTGATTTATGGCGCTCAACTCTGGAGGTGAATGCCGGCCCATCAGCTCCGTAGCTTATTACAGACGCAGGGGCTGCTAAATGCCTTGGAGGCTTGAATTGTTTCTTGACAGCCAGGCTTCTTGCTACATTCCCTCCAATCTGTTTTGGTTCCTGGTGTGACCTTTCATACAGTAAAATACATTAGTTGAATAGCACAGTCTCATTAAAAGAGTGAATTAACCGAAGAGTCTTTTTAACTAAATGACAGCCGAAGGACTCAGTGCTAATAGCCATGAGCAGTTGGAAACTTAACTCATGAATCAGCCCTGTTAATACTGCCTCATGCCCGAAGCGCTGAGGGTACCGCGCTCTCTGCTGGCTCTCGTAAGAAGAAAAGCTCATTACTTTCCTCCTGATGGGAGAGAAAGAGTGAGCGAGCAATAATAAAGCTTGAATTTTTCAATACTGTTAAAAATGGGGCTGACAGATTGCCGACAATAGGAGCAGCGGGCCCAGACTGCGTCCGGAGCCGCTGAATTAGCAATACCATATATCATATGATCTAATTAAATCAACCCGGAGAATGAAATTAGTTTTCTGTGAGTGAAATGGCCTCTGAAAGAGCTCTATTAAATGAACTGGAGAGCATTAATTAAATAATTCACAGTGAGGGATTTTGCATTTATACAAAAATTGTGCACTTAATTGTCCGTGCTGTATTACAGATCTGGCCCTATGTTAACAATGTGTCGAAAGCACACTTACAGAGCATATCAGGAACGGTTTAACGCAAACGCAGCTTGCAAAGTTTTATGGGTTGGGCCCAGGAACCTGGGGAAACATAGCCAGGAACACCTGGAACCAATACATGGCCAGGGTAGATTTGTTCTGTTCAGGAAAGTTGGTTTCCGAAGCCCCTCGGAGGGTTTCTGGCTTGTATTGTGAGCTATTAGAAGTGACCCTGGTGTTTGGGTTGATGACCTCTTGGAGTATCCTGGCTTGACCTCTGGGGTCTTGGTGCATTTGGAATTTAGATGCTATCTGGTCCATTTTGGTATCTGTAGGTATTCGTCTGGGAGAATCAATTTCCTTTCTTATTTTTTTTCCCTCTCCTGAATGTATTAGCCAGTTATATGAACTCACTCATGTAAACCCAAGCATATTGGATGCACTGAAGGAAAAAGTGAATTTAGATACAATATGTCAGAGAAATCAGACACCATCCTTCTTAGGATCCTGGAATCTCTGAGTTGAAAGAGACCATAAAAGTCAATTCATTCAAACCTTCCCCTTCACGGGGAATGCCTGAATTGCCTCTATAATATTCCTTGAATACAGACTGAGCACCTGCTCTGGCTCCAGGAAGACCTCTCTATCATCAGGCAGCTCTGAGCCAGGCCGGTCTGGGCAGCATGGTGTACGGGGGCTTGGAGC
>CABHPP010133000.1:0-53553 GCA_902168425.1 Peromyscus attwateri
TCTTTCTTGACTCCCTGAAGTAAATGTTTTGTCTAAGGCACTGCAGTCACTAGATTTTATATGTAGGGCAGGATGAGTGGAGAAGTTTGCTGGGACCGCTTCTGGGGACGTTTATTGTCCATATGATGGGCAGGTCAGAGTGGATCTCAGTGCCACTTTGGGATGTTACTCTTTGTGCAGGTGCTTATGCCTGAGTGCCCATTCTAGAGCTATCAGAGAAATCACCGGTGACACACCTCACACTAAGGCAAAGGATGGAGAAGCTATTTCCTCAATGACACTAAGCACAGATGATGTTCAATTCCTGCCCTACTGCTACCAGCCAAGGCTTCCTCACTATCCACTGATGTCCCAGAGCATAGAGACAAAGGTCAAAAGAATTAAAGTCTGGGTGGCTTCCTCCATTAGCACCATCATCAAATGTCAGCTCTGGCTGCAGTACTTGGTCACCTCTTGTGACTAAGCAGGTTTTCTTTATAAGGACACAAGGAGACTTGGAACACACAACTCCATTTGTAAAAACACGGTCCTGAGTTCCAGAGAATACCCCCGTGAAGAGAAGGGATTGCACACACAGACAAGGGCTATAGATGAAGCTTTGGAGGTAGGTCACACGGTTTGGGTGGTCATGGTTTGTCACTGGTGATGCAGTAGCTCTACTTCTGCAGTTCTCAAAAGCTCAGAAGAAAGGCTTGCGATGTTGTAACGTGTTTGCTTGCTATGGGCTTAGCAACAATTGCGTGAAGACCTCATCAGCTAGGTCTCAAGCTGTCTCAACAAGCCAATCAGACAGAATTCCATTCCAGGCAAAGGGCTGACAAGGAAGAGGGAGCTGTTGTTCGGCATTCTCAACGTAAGGCAGCATACAGCACAAGCAGTTTTTCCAAACACACAGGCCAAGGAACCCTTCACCCGAGTTGCTCAGCAGGCGGCTCAGGGTGCAGAATGGCCCATAAGCAGTGGTTATTGGTAAGCGGAGTTATGGAACAAGTGACCTAGGGAAGAGTAGTCAGGCCCTTCAATAGAGAAGAGTGTCGATGATGCTGTCTGTGGCTGTCGGCATGGGCATTAGATACAGGGCTGGAGAATTTCCTCAGTCACGTGGAGCTGAGTCAGGATATTTCAGACATTGACTTTCCCGAGTGTTTAAAGATGCTTCACAGTCCCGCTCATGCTTGTCTACAAAATTCACACAGTTATTTTTGTTTGTCATCTCCCACCTTCTAGGTATCTGGAGTGTTTAGACTGTAAAAGCTACATTGGTCCCATACCAAGCCCTGCTTGGGATGGCGGTGACTTGTTCCTTCCCTGGCTCTCTGCCCATCCTACAACAGTCACAGGCCTTTCACCTTCTCATCCAGTGTGTGGAGAGTTCCAGTATCTGTGCACTGTGGAGACTCAGACGCCCCTTCTAAAGATGGGAGAGCAGGGGTGGGGTACCCTGTCCTTTTCTCCAGCCCAGAGACTCAAATCCAACCTCACCAGAGTCCTTTTGGTCACTTGCCTTCTTAATGGTGACTTAAACACTACTAATTTTAATTAAAAAAAAAACAAACAAACAAACCAGGTATCATTTTAGCCCCCAACCCTGGATATCCAGGGACACAGGTCTCCTTCCTTATGACAGGACCAGCATCCAGTGGTCCCAGAGGGTGGGCTGTCAAGCTAAGCAGGGTTCTCCTGGAGCCCCAGGGTCTACTGCTGTTACCCTGCTCGGTTTTGGACTTCTATGGGGGTGGGAGAGGGCGTACCCTGTTCTGCTGTTGTATTTCCCCCTTTCGGAATGGAAATGTCGAACCTATGCTTATCCCGCTATTGAGTTCAGGAAGTATATAACAGTCTCACAGCTGGAGAGGAATTTTGCCTTTGCGTGAATCACACCTTGGGTCTCATCCATATCTAATTTAGATGCCATTTAGATGAGACTTTGGCCTTTAGAGTTTGAGTTGATGCTGGAATAAATTAAGGCATTTGGAACTGTTAAGATGGAATGGATATATTTTACATCAAAGAAAGACATGGACTTTTTGGGGGTTCAGGAGCAGAATGCATTAGTCTGAATGTTTGAGTTCCCCAGTTTCATATCTTGAAATCTTAATTTCCCATGTGAGAGCGGTAGGAAATAGAGACTGAGAGGTTGTGAGGGTGCAGCCTTTATGGGCGGAACCAGCATCCTTATAAAAAGAGCTTCCAGAGAGCTCTTTTGTCCTCTTTTGAGAGGGGACAACACTGGACGGCCACCAGAGGAACCACAGCAGAAATTAAATCTGCCAGTACCTCAACTCAGATTCCCAGTCTCGGCTGAGAACTGAGACATACATACTGATTGACCACCCAGTCAATGGCATGTTAGCACAGCCCACGCTAAGTCACATTGTGATCCCTCTTTTGTGTTTAGCCCAGGGCTGAGCATTTTGCGTGCCCTGTCTTCTTTAATTATTTCTGTTGTTATTGCTTGTTGTTTCTTTTCTTTTTTGTATACAGGGTCTCACTCACAGAAATTCCCCTGTCTCTGCCTCCCAAGTGCTCATTCCATTCTACCAACTCTCCATTGTTTTTTGACACTGATCAATCCCTGGAGATGCCTTGTTCGTTTACTTGGGTACTGCCGGTCTTCCTGAGAGCTGGAAGTTCATCTGAATCACTCATAGCTACCCCCCCCCGCCCCGCGCCCCCCCCCCCCCCGCCCCCAGCACTGGAAATGGAGACTAGCACAGGGCATGTGAGCAGTAGGTGCTTTTAAAGTGAACAATTTTATCCTTCAGTGATGAAAACGTTTTCATCCTTATTTTATATGTGAACTACATGCCAGAGCAACTCAGATTTCTGCAAGCTGCAGAATTAAGATTTGAACCTCGCTCTTTGGGCTTACTAAGACACGTAATGGTAGGTAGTTCCCTTCTGGGACCTTCACTATAACCCACTTTCATATCTCCTTTTTTTGATTATCAAAATCAGAATCAGGCAGACTCGGGCTTAAAACGTTGTTTTTGCTGTTTAGATATTGTTTGACCTTGAGCAACTTGCTTACCCTCTCTGAGTCTGGTTTGTTGTTGTGGTTTGTTTATGGCAATAAAATGATGATTCATTCAGCGGGCTGTTGCAGGGTTAGGGGAATTTGCTGTCTTACAGTGGTCAGTAAATGTCTCATTTTAGGTGTCCTTTTGGACAAGTGTCACATCTGGATTCCCATGATACAGTGAGTGCTATCAACACACACTCCCTCTGAACTCCTTACTGTTGCTATAACCAGTTTAACCAAATGCCATACGCCGGGTGGGTACAAACCACAGACCTTTGTTCTGGAGGCTAAGTGTGTGACACCCACATACCAGTGTCGGGTGGGTTCTGCTGAGGGTCTCTCCTGAGTAGCAGTCCGCTGACCTCCCACTATATCTTCACGTGCTTCAAAGGCTCCCTGGTGCTTTTGGAGAGGGGCAACGGTTTCAGTCCAAGCTCCCTGCTTTTGGCCTCCTCGTCTCCTAGAGGACCCATCCTGATGTCATTGCCTGGGGTGGGGGGGATTTCTGACTTCAGCCTATGGCTGGGGTGGGGCACAGACATTAGCTCAGACACTGCCCCATCATCTAGAGGAAATGAAAGGAAGGAAAGCCTGAGTTTAAGCAGGGAGGGTGGGAGGACAGGAGAAGAATGGGTGCTGACACCAAAGACATTGTTTTTTGACTTTGAGCTTTCCTGGGGTCTGGGCTTTTAGGGGAAACTACTATTTGTATATTCAAAAGAGTTCCAAGGTCCACACTGCTCACTCCAGGCATGAAAGCTGGGCCCTATGGCATTGCTATTTACTTTGTAGATGTCTTATTAAGTAAGATCTCCGCTTGTAATGGACGGCCTCTCAATTTCTGACTATCGTGAAGCTCCTGTAAATGACGCTGGTTTTAGGACCTGATGGTCCCTGGGAGCATCCACAGCAGCCCTGTCTGGTGGAAGAGGACCAGCGCATGCGAATTTTGAACACTTGCAGTGAGGGGGATTCAGGCTGTGATGGGCTCTGTTGTGAGCATTCAGCAAGTTCTGGGTATTTGGCACGGAAAACGAGAACACTCAATGCTTTTTAAGTTGGTTGAGTGTAGAAATGAGAACTTCTTGAACATATCAGGCTAAACAAACTGTACTGTAAGAACGTGTCTTCTGCTGCTTTTTTTTACTTTCTTTTGTCGTTTTTTTTTTTTTTTTGAGACAGGGTTTCACTTCATTAGCCTAGAATTTGCTGTGTAGACCAGACTGGTCCCAGACTCAGAGATCTTCCTGCCTCTTCCTCCTGAGTGCTGGGACCAAAGGTGTGTGTCACCATGTCTGGCACCTTTTGACTTTCAGACTATGGTTTCTAGAAAATATTGAGTTTCCACATTCAGTTTATACAACATTTATCTGTGGTAAAGCCTTGGGACACAGATATCAGAGGTCATCTGCTGTGACTTCTGTATAGAAACTGGGCAACCTATTGCCTCAAAATTGGTTCATGTTTTGAGGTAGATTATGATACACACATCTCAGTGGGAAACGAAAAGTGTTCATGGGACTTTCTGGAGAAAACACAGTAGATCTAAAGAGGTCAAAAATGTCGCCGGGCGTTGGTGGTGCACGCCTTTAATCCCAGCACTCGGGAGGCAGAGGCAGGCGGATCTCTGTGAGTTCGAGGCCAGCCTGGGCTACCAAGTGAGCTCCAGGAAAGGCGCAAAGCTACACAGAGAAACCCTGTCTTGAAAAACCAAAAAAAAAAAAAAAAAAAAAAAAGGCTTACGAGTGTGAGCAGGAAATAGTGATTTTTTTTTTTTTTGGTGGGTATGGTATGGGGTCACTTGAAGGCTCTTGTACACTAGAGGGTTTGTGTGACTTGAAACACCACAGAGGGGAGAATCGGGACTTTCTTACTGACTTTCCCAGATGTGGGCAGAAGGGGAAGAGGGAGGAGGGAGGAGGGAGGAGGGAGGAGGGAGGAGGGAGGCTTCAAAGTATTAGTTCCGAGTGCTGAAAACAAGTGAGTCAGACGTGTTACATCACTTCATATTTTGTCTTCACGTGACACACAAGGACTCGGAAACAGAGAGGGGATGGGGCTTAACCAAGGTCACACAGCTCGAGGTGGATGCAGTGTTGGCATAAGAATCCAGACACTTCCTTCTCTCTCTTCAACTGGCCTCACAAAGAGTCACTTAGAGGGCCAGAAAATTCTTTGTCCAGGTGATGAGAGTCTGTTTTGTGGCTCTGCCAGGCAGGAAGTGCTAAAGAGTGCCTGCCAGGCACACAGGGTTCACCACGGTCTCCTCACCAGGACAGCTCCAGGACAGCTTGGCTGAGGTTTGCTAGCGACAAGATGGCTCAGGCTCTGAATTTTAGGAGGGGACTGGACCTGCCTGGACTGAATCTACCAGGCTGAGCTGAATCCCCAGGGGAGTCCTTGCCCTGGAGGAGTTGGGAATGGGGGGTGGGCTGGGGAGGGGGGGCGGAGGGAGGACAGGGGACAGGGGAATCCATGGCTGATATGTAAAATTAAATCAAATTATAAAATAAAAAAGTGCCTCAACATAAAATGAAAAGAAAGCCAATAGTATGAATAAAACAAAATGAAACAAACAAACAAACAGCCTATGAGAACAGAGTGGGTCCCACTGTATTCTCCTCCGTGGACCAGGAAGCTGAGACCTTAGATCCCACCCAAGGGTAAAAGACTTCCAGGAGAAGCCATGTGGCCAGGGAGGTCATCTCTTGTAGGAGCAGGACATAAATGCTTGAGAAAGAAAAGGAAGGACCCTCACTGGAGGAGTTGGTTTGAATACTTCCAGGTGAGTCTTCTGCACTCACAGCACGCATTTCAGAAGCCCTGGATGCTGAAAAATGTACCTGGGAAGAAGCTGGTTCTAAAACCTGGACCTTTGCCTGACTCTTGGCTGCTTGGGAGCATAAGTAGGGGAATATTTTCTGTCCACCATACTAAACACACACACACACAAAATCTAAATTTGTTTTGTTTTTTCTGTCTTCTTCTTCTTCTTCCTCTTCCTCCACTTTCTCTTCCTCCATCACCCCCTCCCCTACCCCCTCCTCCTTCTCCTTCTTTTCAACCCTGGAAGTACAGCTGACTTCTCAGTGGAAATGACTTTGGGTTAAATCTCAAATAATTAGTAGCTAGTTCCAGCTGGCAACTACTGGGGTTCTGGAATGCACCCTGTCTGCTGCCTTCCAGGAAGAGAGAAAGATGGAAGAATTGGTTGAGAAGCAGATATGGGGCTGAGATATGGCTGGGTGGTTAAGGGCACTTGCTGCTCTCCCAGAGTTTCATCGCCAACAGTCACATTGGGTAGGTAGCTCAGAGCTGCCTGTAACTCCAACTGCAAGGGATCTGATGTTCTCTTCTGGTCTCTAAGAATACCTGCACACATGTAGTATGTGCCCACCCATCCCCACCTTCCCAAGCATGTAGGGTTCTCCTATACCATCAGCAGCAAGAGAATTTCATGTGATTGCTTTGGAGTTGGTTCACAGTTGTTTGGTGAATGGGACACAGTGGGCATAGAAAAGTCCAGGCAAAGCAAAGACATCTGCCAGGGTGGTTGGGGCATCTACTTTTCCATGCCTCCAAAAGTAAGGTGTTTAGTCATTCCCCCCCCCCAACATTAGGTCCTGTGCCCTGAAAGAGTATGCTCTTATCAATGAACTCTCTTTTACCCAACTTCCCCTCCCCCCGCCTCGACTGACCTAGTATTCCATTCATACTCTTTCAGCTGTGCCTGGCACATGTTGACAAGAAGATGGAATGACTTGGTCTGTTGTCATCAGTCATATCAATGCTGGCCCCAAAATTAAGTTGCCGTGGTGACTTGAGATGGAGGCTACTTCTGGAGCCATTTACTGTGACTGGTACAGTTGCTGCCAGCACCGAGTGGTCAACTTGACAGCGACAGAGCCCAACCATGAATCTAAATGTAGACTCTACCCTCTAGAGGCAAGGTGACCACACTGGGCCTCTTCCCTTCCGGGAGGTGCGAAAGCAATTCATTCTGTGTAGTCAGCACGTTTCCCAGGCATACTCAGGCACTTGTTGCATTTTTTTAAAACTTTATTTTTATGTATATGTATGTTTTGCCTGCATGTATGTCTGCATACCACATGCATCTTGGTGCCCATGAGAGTCCTGAAGGGGATATCATATCTCCTGAGGACTAGAGTTAGAGTTGTGAGCTGCCATGTAGGTGCTGAGAATGAAAACCATGTCCTTTGGAAGATCAACCAGTGCTTTTAACTACTGAGCCATCTCTCCAGCCCCCTATCTGAGTACTTTGTCCGCTGACATGGGACTTGACAGAACATTTCATTGGAGTGAACGTTTCGTTTGCAGCAGAAAGCGTTTGACAGAGGGCACATGACCATGGGACCTACAAGTTCTACAGAAGCTTCTGTTCCGATAGAGAAAGAAAAGAGCCCTTTGAAAGCATGACTGAGGTCCCACCCTCCAGAACAGAGCATATATCCCGAACCAACAGTTGGATGGCACAGGGTCCCCAGTAGGGAGGGTATGTGAATCCTGGAAGGAGAGGGTACAAGTAGGAATGGCCCATTTGGAAACTTTTTACTTCCTTCTCTACAACTACAACTCTAGATCTACAAGTTCAAGATACTTCCATCAGGGAATACTATGAGTACCATCAAACTTCAGGCTGTGGTAACAGTGAGTCTCTTTGGACTCTGTGTACCAGGAAAACACCAAGAAAGAATAAGGCGTCAGTCTGGCATAGTCAATTGGCCCTGATAAGCAGGAGATGGATTGATGTTGCACAGTGAGGCAGGAGAGACCTTCCCTGCACATCAAGTCAGGCGACTCTCCTCTGATGATCCTGAGGGAAAAAGTCCCGTGCCACATGATGGCCTCAGCATTTTAGGATATGTGAGAAATTAGCTCTGTCAGAAGTGGAGAAATTTTCAACAGAGTTGCAAACTGAGGCATCTAGAGTAAGTGGTTGCAGAGGAGATGATGCCTATCAGATGCTGTCAAGATAACTGGCCCTTCTAGCTTGCCCTGAGCTATTCTGGTTTAACCACTGAAAAATCTCACATCCTGGGTGAAGCAGGACCACTGTGCTGTGTGACCTAGCCATAGCCTGGAACCCTGCAGCAGTGGCAGGGCTGAACTGTGCCCTACTAACCATTCTCTTGCAAATTTCTTCAGAAAAAGAAAGCACCAGGTTTCTGGAGGTGTTCTTTCTAAATGGGGTGACTCACACAAATGGAGCAGATACACTGGGAGGTAGGAGGTGGCAGGGCAGAGGGGACGGCAGTGAATGCTACAGCACCTCAGACCCCTGCCTCAGGGTGAAGGAGTCCACCTCCCATCCACACACAGATTTCCTGCTGCGGGTCTCCAGCTGAGGTGCTCCTGGAGAATTGCCTTTAGCAAAGAGAAGCCGCCTTGCCCCAGGTCTGTATTCCAGAATGTGCCTGCTCTAGCTTCTGGCCAGTGCAGTGGAGGAAAGTGTGGCTAGTTGCTTCAAGCTGTACCCCCTGAAGGGCCATTCTACCTTCAGGGTACCCCATGGGGTTGGCTAAGGACACTTCTGCAACTGTATCTCAACTCTACTTCTTAGTCTGATTCCTTTCGCTCCTTGTGGTAATTCTTCCCTCAAACACTCCACAAAAATCACCTGGCCCTGGGTCTCTTGGCTCCTGAGGTTGGACACTTTGGAATGAGTCATTGGATGTGAGCACTGTGGCTCCTGGGTTCAACACTCCCACTGCATGTGGCCACTGATGCTGCTCCATCCCTCCTGACCCAGATTTACTTTCTAATTTCCCCGTGAGTTTTTGGCTTAAGCAAAACTTTTTAATGTTAACTATTCTCTGCCTATGCAATGTATGAATGTGTGTGTATATAAATATTTATCTTATAAACCCAGTTCACATAACTTTAAAAAAATCCCAAACAGTAATGATTACATTCCATATATAGTGAGCATAATTTATCATGTTTACATTCTGCTTTCAGGCACATTTAGAATACTTTATAGTACCAGTTTTATTCTTAGTGTTATTGAGACGACATGGTTTTTCATACAAATATATAAAAGTATTTCAATCAACCATGAAGTATGCCAGCATCCTGCTCTCAAATGACCATATCTTCATCAACTAGGGGCTCTTCACACAGCTTCCTTTTGCTCTTAAAGCTGGCCCTCTGTCTTTGAAAAGAAACCTTACTTGACCTGAAATTTCTTTCCCAGAAAGAAGAGAAACATCTGCACTTCAAGGATCCTGGTTCTTCTGGCAGAACAAGACTTGAGTGCTAGGGTAACATCTCAGTTAGTTACCTGCAAGATGCAGCCATTGCTGCCAGGCTGCTTTCGGAAACTACACGGCTGGACGTGATAAAGCCGTGATCTCAGCCCAGTATTTCCAATTAGACATTTCAGATTGAACTTCAGTCACAGTTCCACTGACCTAAAATCCCACACCACTGATGGTCTTATATACTTCTTATGATGACTTACCGAGGTAGGCACCATTATTCTAGTTAAGTGATCAAAATGAAGAGCCACAAGTCGGTCGCCTTGCATAAAGTCAAGAGAAGCAAATGTTTGCTGGGCGGAACTGGGTGCTATCTTGTGTGTGTGGAAGTGCCATTGGTCCCATTGGCTGCTAGCATACTCTAGTAGCAGGCGTCGGGATTCATACCACGTGACATTGATTTTGAAATGTACTGGATGGATGGATGTTAGAACTCATTGACTTCTCTCTTCCACAGAGTCTTCCTCCATGCTGGAGGTCATGAATATTAAACCTAAATTCAACTTCCTTCTTATTTCTTAAACTGGCATTTATCTCGGCTTTACACTTTCCTAAGTGCAGAGGGTCATTACATATGCTGGGCAGGGTGAGAAACCCCCAAACTTCCCTTGCCATTGGCTGGGATAGTGTTTGGGTGAGGGCAAACAGTAATTGACCTCCTCCTGATTTACAGGTTTAAAAGCTGAGGTTTGCTAACACTGTTAACCAGAGTTGTCGAATCTATTAGACTGGTCTTACCTGTGTGATCTGAGTCTCTAATCCAGGCGACATTTCTAAACATGGTCAGTAACATCTAGAAATTCATATGATTTGAAGGGTAATCTCTTTTATTAAGAGACTCAAAGTATCACTTTGTCTGAGGGTCTTCTCAGCTCACAGCAACTTTATTCTTGAAGGTCTGCACTTGCACCATCAGGGATGGAGTCTTGGAAGCCAGTTTTCTGCTAAAGACTTAACCTCTTTAGCCACAGTTCATTGACCCAGGATAGATGGGCTAGCATATTCTTTTTTCCTCAATGAAATGTAAATTAACAATATAACCCATTTTAGTTACGCAGGTCTTCTAAAAAAAAAAAAAAAAGATAGAGTCATGGGATGTAACATGGGAGGAGTGAAACAGATTGCCAGAGAACTTTCTTTTCTTCTTTGCTTCTGCCCTTCCCTGAGCCCAGCTTTCTTTTGCCTCCTGAGATGCCTCTTAGCTTTAAACAAATGAGCTCCTATCTGTTACTCAGAACCAAAGAGACTTAACTTAAAACAGCTTCATTTGCTCAACCATTCCCCATGCCTACATGTCACTGTACAGATTTACCTCCCTCCTCCCCCTTCACCCCCTTTCTCCTCCTTCTTTCTGCCTACCTCTATTATTTTTTTCCCCAAGACTACATTATGATCGGGCATTCAGGTTACAGAGAATCCTTGTTTTAACACAAAGCCATTTTCTTGCCAGGAATCACATAGCAACAAACTCTCAGCTTTGAAGGAGCAATTAAGCTAAAGGGTATACCTGCCAGAGTGTGGCTCACAACCTGTTGTCTGAAGAAAATCTGCAGAGTCACGGCTGTTCTCCGAAGGCAGCCTCCTCTCCGTTAAGCACATATGTCTAGTCCCATTTCTATGAGTATCACCAGCTCCTTTCACTGAGAAAGGAACAAGCCTAGAAGACGCAGGAAACCCGGGGATACTGTGGCCCTTTACATGCGTTTCTTCAGCTGGCTTCACGATTCTTTAATATTGAAGAAGAAAGACTTAATAGTCGTCTCTCCACCTGTCAGTCAAGGAGAGTCAAGACACAGCGGGCTTGTTTGAAAAAGATTGTTCAAATTCAATATTCTTGCTGGCTGTGGTAAAAGGAAAACAAAGAAAACCTGGAAATAACCCCATATTTCAGATATGAAAAAAATGCTTGAGTAAACGGTGAGATAGCCGCACTTGAGAGAGGTGAGCAGTTATTAAAATGAAATGATTCAGAGTAAACAGATTACACCAAGAGCTCTGTCCAGGGCTAAGTCTACCAGCTTGGCATTTACCCATTTCACCCTCATAAGGCCACCCCTTTCTGTGGTGTTTCACCATATACACCAAAGAGGACAACATTCTCCAGTTTTCCTTGCCAGGATGTGGCTATGTCCTGGTTCATGAACTATGTTGAGATGTGAGATGGGCAACTTGCGTGGTGTAGCATTCCAGAAGATTCTTGGACCATCTAGCTTAGGATTGTTGTCAGGCAAAAAGAAACTTCTGTTCTGTTCATTTTACTATATGCTCCATAGTGCCAAATTGATAGCATAATTAGTACCATATCTAAGAAGGAAAGACATTCAGTTGTAGTGCATCCAATATGGTATTATTTAAAAATATCTGTGTTTCATGGGCATGATAATACTCCTCCCACCCAATAGCCATAGATGATGTAACCAAACTCCTAGTGCCAGATATGGGGAACGTCCTCAGAGTTGTTGGTTAGAAGAAATCCAAGAGACTCCCCAAACTCTATAGGCTATTGCCGTTTCCCTTGCTTGCCTTTTAGACTTGAAGTTAAGATCCTATTGCTGAAGACACCACACACTTCAGATGCAGTACGTGGAAGGTACAAGCTAGATTTGACCTGGAAGCCTCCTCCCTGAGGACTAGCTTTCATAGAACTAGAAGATGCTATGCAAAGAGTCAAGGGGGGAAAGGAATCAGTGATTCTACCTAGCTGCAAAGCCTGGGAACCATAGCAATGGCTGGCTCAGCAAGACACCCCTGGTGGTACAATAGTGACACTATTACCTTGAAGGTAGTTAACAGCCATCTAATAGGACTTGAGGCCTGATCAATAGGCAGGAATTCATGTCTTGTACTGTAAAACTAGCCAAACTCCCATGGGTGGAAAGGCCATAGACCCTAGAATAGAACCTACTACTGCCATATCCCCAAACTAATATAATTTGTAACTATATTCTAAGCACTTATCATTATACCCACAGATAAGTGAAGCTTTCATGCCTTATCAAAGAAGCCATTTTTTAAGCAGATAGAGGTTACTACCGAGATCTATTATCTGTCAAAATGCAGAGAGTAAGTTACCATGGAGTGCCCAGCCCCAACTGATACATCTATAATACAGCACACATACCTAAGGCTCAGAGATCATCACGGAGAAGGGAGCAGAAAGACTGTAAGAGTCAGAGGACCGGGACATCAGCGCAAGATAGTGTCTTCTAGACACGACAGGGAAGCTGCACCCTGAGAGCTCTGCAACATGGCTATCTAAACAAGACCTGCATGGTGACAACTCCAGTTGATACGCAAATGAGAGGAGAACGAGCATTCTCTGGGGACAAGTTACTCGGTAGGTTATCCAGCCCCAAGTGGTCAGTCCTAAACAGGTACATAAGAGCAACACTAAATGGACACAGTAGGGTGTGTGTGTGTGTGTGTGTGTGTGTGTGTCTGTGTACATGTGCGTGCGTGTGAATAAGAATTATAGAAGGGGTCATGAACATGAAAGGAAGTGGTGGGGGAGACATGGGAGGAGTTGGAGGGGGTGATGGAGGGATGGGAATGATGTAAAAGCAATGCTCATGGGTGAAATTCTCAAAAATAAAACATTTAAATAAAAATTACCTGTGATAGAATCTACTTTAATGTACACATATTTAAATAATTTAAAGAAAAATGTATGGCCATGCTCTAACTTTAATTCCTAAGGGGTAGGATGAGGAGGTGTTCATGATTCTCTTTAACTCCCTTTATTGAAATTCTAGCAATAGCATTTACAGAAAAACAAACAAACAAACAAACAATTCTAGTCCCCTTGATGCAGGTACAGTTGGTTATTTGAACAGTGAATGTAATCAAAAACTTTGGGTTCAAGTTCAAGAGTAAAAAATGTCTCCCATTGTTCTGCTGGCAGGAGCTGCATCTGCCCAAGAGTTTCACATCTGTGAGGTCATTCTCAAAACTTGCTTCCAGATAGAGAGACCCTGCTGGGTCCTTTGTGGCTGGATAAGTGCTTCTGGGGAATACTGTTTGTTTTATATTAAAGGAAGAGGGACTATTGTGTTTTCCATAAAACCCTAGAAGTACCTTCATTATGGGGCAATAACCGAAAGAGGTAGTTAGATTAGATGAGGGAAGTCATTTAGTTACAGGAAGACTTGTCCTAAGGGACTCTTCAGCTGACCATAGGGTCAGAACTCAGGGTGAGGGGTGGTAGCAGACTCACAAGGACTACTATAGTATCATCTACAGAGTACAGAGAAGTCTACATATTGGTTTACAGATGCCTATCTGAAAGTGCAAATTTGGAAACACCAGGCTTCTACAAAGTCAAACCACAGTAAGAAATGCTTGCAAATGCCTTTTCCAAGATGTTTTGGGGGATATCTACAACTATATAGCTACATATACCTATATCTATAGATGTATATCTGTATCTATATCCATCTCTATACCATCTATCTATCTATCTATCTATCTATCTATCTATCTATCTATCTATCTATCTATCTATCCATCCATCCATCCATCCATCCATCCATCCATCCACCCACCCACCCACTCATCCGTCCGTCCGTCCGTCCGTCTGTCTGTCTATCTATCTATCTACCTATCAGTCATTGATCTGTCTTTCCATAATGCAGTACTCTTCTACTTCTCCATTTCTTTAAGGAAAGAAATAACAGCCAATAGTTAAAATTATACTACTAATTAAGAATAGGAACTAATTGAGTTTTCTCCACCTTACTGAAGAAATGGAAGCTGCTGGCTTCTTTTGGCTTTCTCTTCCTTCATATGGTGAAAAAAATTCAGGAGAAGAAAAGAGTGTGACAGAGACACATTTTAAAAGAGATCTTTTCCAGGGCCATACACAAACCATTAACAAAGTAGTAAGTGCATCTGAAGTGATACTCTATGCTGACATAAGTAATGGTGTTCTGGCATTGTGGGAAGAGTATGACTTGGGGATAGGTACATCTGTGTTCAGGTTTCTAATATTTCCATTAGATTAGTGTAACAGGATGAGAACACATGCCCCCTTTAGTGTCACCTTGGCCAGGGCCTTAAGACTAACTTCTGTTTGAAAGGGGAGAGTGGGGTCACCATGCAGGACAGGCAAATGATGTGCTCATGGTCTTTTTGGGGTCCTCATGTCCCTCAGCCACTGAGGTAATGAGAGGATTAATTTGAAACAGAAATGGTTTTGTTTGAAAGGTTGGAACATGTTTTTCTTTCCTTTCAAGCCTAGGAGAAGGTCTCTAATGGAGTCTCCAGTGAGCTTGACACATGTCCTGGTAGACAAGTGTCTGAGTCACATCTGAAGTGTAGAAAGGGAAAAGGCTGCTGCTGCTCAGCTTCTCTTGGGGAAGCATGGGAAGGTGTCACAACAGAGGAAGGATTCCATTCCTCAAGTTCACTGGGGCAAGACACAGATTTCCTTTTGATGAACTGGTAGGTGTGAGGAAATGGGTGGGAAGTTATCCAGACTCCAACCACGGTGGTTTGAATGAGAATGGCCCCCACAGGCCTCTTATGTTTGAATACTTGATCCCCCGTTGGAGGAACTATTTGGGAAGGATTAAGAAGTGTGGCTTTGTTGGAAAGGTGTGTCACTGGGGGAAAGTCTTTGAGGTTTCAATTGACTCCTGGGATTTCTGGTGCTCTCTCTCTGCTTCACAATTGTGTGTCAAGATGGGAGCTCTTGGCCTTTTCTTCACACTGCCGTCATGGGCCCTCTGAAACCATAACCAAATTACATGCTTTCTTTTATAAGTTGCCTTGGTCATGGGAAGTATTACATAGAAAAGTAGCTAAGATATTAACCAAGAAGCTGGCCTAGAAGGACAGAGGCAACTCAGCAGAGAGTGTGGAGCCCTTTACATAAAAATGCTGTAGTATTTGTGAATAACCTGGGCATATTCTTCTGTATTCTTCTTATTTCTGTGTCCCTTTGAGTGTCTAATACAATATAAATGCTATGTAAATTGTTATTATATGGTGCTGATTAGGGTATAATGATGAGGAAAAGTCTGTATACGTTCAGTGCATAGCAACCATCACCGTGTTGGTTAGCTTTTTGTTGACTTGACATAAGCTTGGGTCATCAGAATAGAGGAAACCTCAGTTGAGAAAGCGCCTCCTTCAGACTGGCCTGTAGGCAGGTCTGTGGGATATTTTCTTGGTTAGTGACTGATATGAGAAGGCCTAGCCTACTCTAGATGGTGTCACTCTAGGAATTGGTCCTGGTTTGTATACGAAAGGTAACTGAGCAAGCCAGGGGGAGTAAGCCAGTAAGCAGTGTTTTTTCCCATGGCCTCTGATTCAATTTCTGCTTCCAGGTTCCTGCCTTTAGCTCCTGGCTTGACTTCCCTTCATAATGGACTGTGATTGGGATGTGGATGCCAAAGAAACCCCTTCTTCCCTAAGTTGCTTTCAGCCGTGGTGCTTTATTATGACAAAGGAAAAGCACATTAAGATTCCCAACTACACAGTCACATCAGGAACTGTATAACGCCATTTTCCCAGAATATTTCTGACTCAGGTTGGTTGAAACTGTGTATGAGGAACCAATGGCTATGAAGAGTTGATGGCATATTGTGGATATGAGATACCCAAGCTAATACTGGACATTACTGAAAAATGATCGAGAAAAATTAGAGAACTTAATGGCCAAACAAATAATTAGATAACTAAAATTCTACATTTTTCCATCTTCTACTTTCACAACTCACTGCAAACAGGCACTGGAATCATTTTCCTTTGTCTCTTAAAAATTGATGCATTTATTTTTAAACAGATGCATAATCATATAAAAATTGTACACACTAGTGGGGTACCATGTCATGTTTCAACACATGCAGACATTTAGTATCAAGTTAAAATGATAATAAACATACCTATGTCCTCAAAATTTTTTGTCTTTTCTTTATGGTAAAAACTTTCAAAACCCATTTGTTTAGGATTTTAAGATGATATGTGGCACGTAATTGCCATCCACAGTCACTTGTACTGGCATAGCATCCCTTCCCACTCCTACCAACAGTAATTTTGTGCCCACTGATTAACCTTCCCACCCTTCCCTTGTCCCATGTCCCCCAGTCTCTGACAGCCATCACTCTCCTCTCAGCTTCTATGAGGTTGACTTTTCACCTATTATACAAATGGCTGAGATCATGCAGAGCCTGTCTTTTGTGTTCAGATCCTTTATTTAACATAACTATCTCCAGTCCCATCCATGGTGTTACACATGACACAATATTTTATCTTAAAAAAATAATAGATGAATTGTGTTCCACTGAGTACGTGTACCCCATTTTCTTTATTTGTTCACCAGCTGATGGACACCTAATGTTATCCTTTTGTTGAAATATTCCCTATAGGCTCATGTGTTTGAACAGTGGGTCCCAAGCTGTTGGCACTTCCATGGGAGGTTATAAGACCTTTAAGAAGTGAGAGTGGGACTCACCAGAGAAAATGAGTCACTGGGGGTGGGCCTTATTGGTTATAGTCCTGTTCTAGTTCCAAGACCAAAACCTCTTTGCTTTTGGTCAGGTGCCTAGGTGTGAGTCATGAACCCGGAACTGATGGGCCTGCCTCCCAGCCTGCTGCTATGCCTACCCTACCATGAAACTGGGAGCTAAAATAAATCCTCTCTCATATTGCTTTTGACGTGCATGTTGTCAGAATGACAAGAAAAGTAATTAAGTCACTTAGGATGTTTTCCATGTCTTATCTTTTGTGAAGAGAGCTATAATAAACATAAAGATACCTATGCATCTCTCTCTATATATGCGCACACACATAGGTTTCTTCACAAAGAACAAGGGTTAAGATATCAGCATCATTTTGGGTAAGGTAGAAACCTGGTACAAGGAAACTCCCAGGATTCTATAAGGATGACCACAGCTAAGACTCCTAGCAATAATGGACACGTAGCCTGAACTGGCCATCTCCTGTGACCAGGCAAGACTTCCAATGGGGGGACTGGGACACCAACCCAGCCACATGACCTTTGACCTACAGTCTACCCAGTCTATGGGATGTGCTAGGGTAAGAGTGGCACATAGATTGTGGGAGTGGCCAGCCAATGACTGGTTCAGCCTGAGACCCATGCCATGAGAGTGAGCCCATCCCTGACACTACCTGGAATGCCAGGACCCTGAGGCTGGATGGCCCAGAGACCAAGGATAGAACTAAACGTGATTGGAGAAAAAAGTGTGAATGTAATGATGCCTAATGATATTCTGCTATACTCATAGATGGGTGACTACGTCAATTGACATCAGAGAAGCTTCATCAAGTAGCTGATGGAAACAGATGCAGAGACCCACAGCCAAACGTTAGGCAGAGCATGGGGAATCCTGCTAAAGAGGGAGGAAGGATTGTAGGAGCCAGAGGGGTCAAGGGCACCACAAGAAAACCCACAGAATCAACTAACCTGAGCTCATAGGAGATCACAGAGTCTGAACCAACAACCAGGGAGACTGCATGGGACAGACCTAAGCCTTCTACATATGTGTGACAGTTGTGTCCCTTGGTCTGCCTGTGGGACTCCTAACAGTGGGAGCAGGGGCTGTCCCTAATGCTTTGGCTGGCTCTTGGGAACCTATCCTCATACTGGATTGCTCTGCCCAGCCTTAATACAAGGGGAGGTGCTTGGTCCTACTGCAACCTGATATGGCATGTTTTATTGATACCCATGGGAGGTCTGTCCCTTTCTGAACAAAAACAGAGGAGGAGTGGATTGGGGTATGTTGTAGAATATTATTTTGAGATGTGTTACATTTGTTTATGCTGTGGAACATTTGTTTAATGATGCAAAGATGTGTTGCATTCTTTTATGTTGCATTTGTTCAACTCTGCGAAGCTGTGTTACTCTGCTTGTCTAAAACATCTGATGGTCTAATAAAGAGCTGAATGGCCAACAGCAAGGCAGGAAAAAGGATAGGCAGGGCTGGCAGGCACAGAGAATAAATAGAAGGAGAAATCTGGGAGAAAAAAAGAAGAAAGAGCAAGAGAACAAGGAGAGGAGGATGCTAGGGGCCAGCCACCCAGCCACCCAGCCATCCAGCCATCTACAGAATAAGAGTGAAAGTAAGATACATAGAAGTAAGAAAAGGAAAAAGCCCAGAGGCAAAAGTTAGATGGGATAATTTAAGCTAAGAAAAGCTGGCAAGAAACAAGCCAAGCTAAGGCCAGCCATTTATAACTAAGAATAAGCCTTCATGTGTGATTTATTTGGGGGCTGAGTGGCAGGCCCCAGCCAAAAGAACCAAAGAGCTAAGAGTAAAAACACAACCAACAACAGGGGTAGGGCAGAGGGAAGGTTAGGGGAGGAAATGAGAGGACAGGAAGGAGGAGAAACTGCTGTCCATATATAAATAAATTTAATTAAAAAATTAGAAAGAAAAGAAAAGAAGCAAGCAAATGTTTGAGAGTGCTTTTAGTATGCCCAGTGTTAGTTGCCGGGAATTGGCAACATTACTGTAGACTGATGTTCAGACCCACTTCTTAACATGGCCTTTTACTCATAGGTAAACAAGGCAACACAGCCTTGGGATATTTTCTTATATGTCAATAGGGTTGTATTGTACATATTTTCTCAAGCTTCAAAAGTAACATAGATATTGAGCCTTGTTAAGGCCTTCCATTAGAATACAAATTTTTAACTTCTGTACTGAGACTACAAAACAGCACTAATAACACTGTGTCAACAAAAAATGCTATTTTCCAGTTTTGGCAATGTAAATGTCCTCAATTAAAGTTCTGTAATGCTATATATATAAAAAAAAAAAAGATATTGGCATAGAGTGGTTAAGAAGTAAGTACTACTTTGTGGGATTCAAAGCTGGCTTCAGCAGCTGAGAAGATGCAAGGTGAGAAGTAGAGGATGCTCTTCCGGGTCAGGCGAAATGATAGCTACTGCCTGCCCCCCCCCCCCCACCGCTTCCTTGGTTAGTGTGGGTTTTGAGCCTGGGTTTTGGCGAGAAGGACAGTTAGCCACAGTCATGGCTCTGAAAGCCTTCTGCATGGGCCTCTAGATTCCTCTTTCTCTGTTACTGTGACATTTAAAGGTCACACTTTCTAGGGTGAGTAACTATAAGGAGGAAGTCTTCCTGACCTGTGCATGACCTGTGCTGGGCTCTCCATGAGCGTGTTAATCCACAGCTCTGTAAGATTAAACTGTCGCTTAAAGCAGCCTCCTCGAAAACAGAAGAGCAGGAGCAGGAACATGAAGCAGTTTCCACAGGCAGGTCTAGAGGTGGAATCAATATTTGTTTTAGATCAATGCCTGTGGGTGAGAAAGGCAACAGGGAAAGAGAGAAGAAACAGTCCTGAGTACCTTGTGGTTGCATTAAAAAACTATAAAAAGAAGAAAAACCATATTTATCGAGATGTACAAAAGTCATAGAATAGTCACAAACTGCACGTAATGTGCCTCCAGCACAGGAGGAAAAGAAAGCGGTGAGTTCCCTTCCTGGCCTCTTTCAGCCACTCCCATCAGAGGACCCAGCATCCTCTTCAGACTCCATGTTATCAGCGCCCTGAACTTGCAACTTGCCTGCTTTCCCACTTTCTCCGAACCAGAGGAAACACAGTAAGCCAGGGAGGAATGGAAGGAAACCATTAATTGAGCTGATTCAAAGTTTTAGCCTATTAGGTTTTTATTTACTTCATTTTCCTTGAATAAATCTTATACAAAAATCCATAAAATTAGTGACACGTGTTACCACAGTGGACATCTTACCACTTTAAACAAAGGCTTTGGTGCCAGGCTCAAATGCCAGCTCAGGGCTTACGGTGTGCTAAACAGTTTCTGAGCTAATCTTATCTTTTTGGGCTGATCGTATCTTTTTGTGGTGGAACTTTACGAGGTGAATCACACAGCATAACCCAATCTGATGATAAGCGGAGACTGGAAAGTCCCAGAAACAGCAGCTGAAGAATAAAAGGATAATGCCTGGTATAATGGCAATTAAAACCGAGTTTGAACTCTATTGAAATGCAATGAATAGAATAATAATTTATATGAAAAAACAACAACTACTGCAGGAGTTGTCATTGTAGAAAAACTCATAGCCTTAAATATCCTCAGCAGTACAGGAGGGAGACCACACAGACATCATCTATCTTAAAAATAGCAAAAACATTGAATAATGGAAAATAAACAGGAAGTAAGGATTACCATATTTCATCAATTTAAAGGCCTGCTTGACTTTTCACTTTGACGTCTCTGCAATTGGGATATGTCCTCAATTTTTGTTGGTCATGTAGTGGCATGGCTTCGTTGTTATTGCCCATGCATGTAAGAACTTGACTGTTCTTTTGGTGACAAAATTGAAATCCCTTGGCATGTCAGTCAAAAAGCCATTTAAGCGATCTCTCTGCAGCGCTATGAGTGTGGGCTGATGTCTGAACTACTCCGGGTGACACTTCCACTAAGAGATAAGCAGTGTGGAAACTTGCAGAAAGAGCAGGGACATTTTGTGGAATGCATAGTGTGACACTCTTCCAAGAAATGAACATTGCCTTGCTTCAGTGAGGACCAACACCGTGGCCAGATAGGAACACTGATGGATAAGTCCACTGTGACTTCAAAGAGTTGGTCTCCCTCAGAGAAGAAGACATTTTAGAGACACCCGGAGCAGTTTCACATTTCCCTTTTATGGATACATGAGGGAAATAAGACCAAAACTTAGGTCTAAATAAATCTGAAACTATTCTCCCAAGAAATACCAAGTAAACGAAGTGCTAAGAAGGCCTTATGTTGTAGATTATGTGAAAGTGTTTTGTTTTTCAAAATGGTCCAAAATAATTATGAAATGTGATAAAATAGCCAAATGTTAGAGTTAATAAGAGTGAGAAGTGAGAGCAGAATGTATAAGTAACTATAAAAACTAGTTTCTTGCAAAAGCTAGTAATGGCTTTGTACACTCTTCATGAGCTGGTAAAAAGGAGAGTGAGATCAACATGTACAAGATCAGGGATGAGAAGAGGAATAACAGACAATGCAGGGGTTTAAAACCACAAAGGAGCATCTTATACAACTCATTGGCAAGCTTTTCAAAAATTAAGAATATGAGTTGGCCAATGTGTGTAGTAAATATTTTAGACATTGTGAACTAAAGGATATTATGCTGGCATTTAAGTGCCATTTCAAATTCAAACACTTAAAAATTTATACATCAGATTTTGCTCAGTAACTGTAGGAAATGAGATGTTGGGCCAGGCTGGGCCTGGAGGTCACTGTTTGTTGACTTGATCCAGAAGAAAATAATAGTCTTCTAGAAAAACACAGTTTGCCAACAATGACCTAATAAGAGATGGAAAATTTGAGTAGAAAAATTAATGTGGGAGAATTAAAAAGGTTGTGTGGTCTAAAAGACCAGAGTCAGGTAATTCCACAAGTTAGTATTTTGTCTTCAGATAAAAATTGCTTCTTGGCCTTTTGTCTAAGATTAGGTAGTTGTCATCTTTAAAACAAAAACAATGCCAGAAAACTATTAAAGATCATAGAAAAAGATGAAAATCTCTCAAATTCTTTTAGTCAAGCCAGTGCCACACTGACGTCGATGTCAGTTGTTACCCAAATAGCACAAACATCATGATAGCATAGAAATCCGAGGGCTAACCTCACAGTCAACTTCACTAGATCTAGAGTCCCAGAGGAGATGATGTGGTACATCTCTGGGTGTGTCTGTGAGCATGCTTCCAGAGGAATTAACTGCGGGAAAGACTTACCATGGATGAGGAGGCCAGGGGTAATAAAAGGAAAAGGGGGGGCAGCTGCCAGAGTTCCAACCTTGGAAACCATGAACCAAAGTCAATTTCTCCTTTAACCTGTTTCTGTCAGGAGTTTAGTCACAGGGATGAGGAAAGCAACTTCTATAAATGTTACTCAAAAACCCAGCAAATGAACTGCACATCAGAACTGACAGGAAAAGCAGGGGGTTGGATATGTGGAAATTTGTCAGTATTGTTTATCAGATAGCAAATCAAGAGAGAAACCATGTGATCAGAGAAGCAAGTACCAAAAAAGTACTCTGATACTAAACCATTAAAGATAAGTCAAAATTAACTAATGAAACACTGATGCAAATAATTGTCTTTGTTGTTCAATGTTGCTTGGAGGTTTTAGTGAATGTACACAGGAAAATAATAAACTAATTTGTATAAACACAAGGGGGAAAAGCTAAACTGACTATGTGATTTTATATCTAGAAGAGCAAAGAAAGTCTAGTTTTAAGCATTTCTAGAACAATTAAGGTAATTGGGTAATGATAGAAATAGGTTTTTCTTAGGATTAAGAACTTCAAAATGGGAAAACTGTTTTCTATCATATGTGGTTGTAAGCTTTAAGCTTTAGACACACATGTTTAGAATACCTACAGATGTAGGCAGCTAATAAAGGATGGTGGGGGTAGGTGGGAGAAGCAGATCTTCTAAGGAAGGAAGAACAGAATATAGTGTTAGAAAGAGATAGAGGGGAAATTGGAGCAGGAGGATTAAATGGGGTGAGGATGGCAGAGTGGGGTAGAGGTGAGAATATGGGGATGGACAACTACCACTAAAGGCCTTTTGGAAAGCCATGTGGAAACCTACTACTATAGACATTTAAATGGAGTTACCATGTAACTTGGAGGTGCAATGCCCAATTAGACATCGTATACTACCAAATTAAGCCCTCAAGTACCAGGAATGGGTTATATCTTTTTGAGTCTTTGGCCAAAGAGTTTCCATAGATCACCCCAAACATTGTAGGGTATTGTCAATGTTATTGGTTAACCCCCACAATCAGACAGTAAGACACGGTTGCTGAAGACACCACAAACTTAGGTCACAGAACAAATCTAGCTGGTAGTCAGTTGAAAGCATCACCCCCATTGGCTAGTGTTCATGGTACTGGAAGATGCTACACATGCTACCAGAGGAGAAAAGCAGTCACCAGTTTCACCCAACTGTGAACTCTTTGAGCAATGATAATGACCTACCTAGCAAGATTAGCCAATTGTTGCAATTCTAGCACAAATGCTGTGGTAGTAACCCCTTGATTGGATTTAAGGCCCACTCCATGAGATGGAACCCATCCATACCTGACTCTGCTAATTAGCCCAAGAACCTGGAATTAGCCTGGTAGGGCCCTAGGAGAAAACCTACTTTGACTCTTCTGCTAAATAAACATAGCAATACAATGACTCCTAATGACTTAATCATTTCTATACCCATATATCAGAGCATCTCCAAACTCTCATCAGAGAAGCTTCTTCTTACAGTAGATGATAACACAGAGAGTAACAACTGGACAATGTGCAGAGTGAAAGACTTTGGAGTGCTCATCTCTAAATGGGATCCTTCCCAGACTCTTTACCTAAAGGCTTAGGGATCTATGCAATGGGGAGGTGGAAAGATTGTAAGATCCAGAGGCAGTGGATGGCTTTAAGGAAATAGAATTTTCCAGCCACAACAGGGCAGCTGCCCATATGAACTTAAAGAGACTGTGAGAGCATGCACAAGACCTACATAAATTCCAGTCAGACAAAATCCCAGCATGTGGGAGGGGAAGTGGATGTGTAGTCTCACTAGACAAGAAGCCATCAGAAACTGGTAACGGATAGCAGAGAGAAAAATTAGTTTTCTTCAATGACGTGACACCGGGTATATCAGCCATACTCCAGAACAGGCTCTCTGCTGACAGGAATTCGACTCTTCCCCCATCCCTCTGTGGGTGTGTATGTGTGTTTGAGAGAGAGAAAAGACATGAAGTTGGATGGGTAGGGAGGTGGGGATGGATCTGGGAGGAGTTGGGGAGAGGATATAATATGGTCAAAATGTGTGAGCTTCTCAAAGAATAGGTAAAAACATTTTTTTAGAAATAGAGCTAGGAAAATGCTCCTTTTGTAATACTAACAAGATTTTAAATACTTGAGAAAAAGTATAGAACCTATATGAAGTAATAGAAGAAAGTAAATTGATATCCGATGGAATGGAAAAACTTAAAACTTCGGATGGGCAGGGCTAATATTGTAACAAACCATGTCAATCTTAGGAAGTTAATGAAATAACCTGGAATTCTAATGCAGACTTTTTGGTGCAGTAACTAATGGGATCTTGCATTTCATATGAAGAAACAGTGTCCATAAACAGCCAGTAAATATGCAAGAAGCTTCACACTGAAGAGGCAGCTGCTTGGCTGAATATTAAGATACTAAACTCACCATCGTAAATCTATGTGTAGAGGCAGAGGGTGGCTGCATAGATCAGAGTACAGATGGACAATTCATAAATAGATTCCATTCTATATGGAGAATTTTGTATATGAAAATGTGGTGTGTGTTTTTCAGTAGCAGAAGAATGGTTTATTTAATAATCTCTGAGTACAACAGACTCTCCATCTGGAAGAAAATTAGCTTTCTGCTATCTAGGATAGTTTACAAGAATAAACCCCAAGGAATTAAAAGAATGAGACTTGTGGAGAGAGACCTTGTGTTTTGAAGGTCGATTCTGTTACCTAGCTCCTCCTAACTCCATTCTGCCCTAACTTAACTCCTCCCAGCATGGGAAAGGGCATGTTGAAGGACAGAGGATGAGGCCAGTCAAGTCAGTGCAGCAGAAAGGCAACTTAGAAGTGAAGGATTCAAACCCAGTGAAGACAAGGGGAGTGGGCAGTTGGTAGAGTCTGCTAAAGAAAGCTAGTGGGAGGGAGGAGAAGGGAGGCAGTGGAATGGAGAAAGGGAAGGAAGGGAGGGAGGGACGGAGGAAGAGAGAGACAAAGAGAGAGAGGGACAGAGATACAGAGACACAGAGAGAGATAGGCAGAGACAGAATTAGAGAGACAGAGACACACAGAGACACAGAGCGAAAGAGACAGAGACAGAGCGACACACAGTATTGTAATAACTCAACAACAACAATCAATATATAATGTAGTACGATAAGATTTTGATGGAAGACCATGAGATGGCTTAGTTGTTGAATGTGTTTGATCCCACGTAATGGAAGGAGAGAAGCTGCTCCTGTAAGTTGTCCTCTGACCTCCACACATGCATGGTAGCATGTGTGCATGCGCGTGCATGCACACGCACACGCACACGCACACGCACACACACACACACACAGCAAACAAACAAACAAATAAATATAATGAAAAGATCACAAGAGGGCTGAAACCTTCACATCACCTAGTTCCATCGCCACACGAGGCATGTCTCCCGTATTTGGGGTGATGTGCCGACAAGGACAAATATACTCACTGCTAATTATATAATAGAGTAACATGTACAATTACAGTCCACAAAAGATGACAATGCTAATAAAACTCTGTTACTGCAGGCTGGAGAGATGGCTCAGCAGTTAATAGCACTGGCTGCTCTTCCAGAGGCCCTAGGTTTGATTTCCAGCTCCCACATGGTGGCTACCAACCACTGTAACTACAGTCCCATGGGATCTGATGCACTCTTCTAGACTCTCTCAGAACTGTACACACATGGCACACAGACACACATGCAGGCAAAACACTCATATACAGAAAATAAAAACAAAGAAATCCTTAAAAAACTCTGCTACTGATTTGTACACTATGTACAGATGATCTTTGCGTCATCATTTTAGTGTGTACTCCTTTCCGTGAGAACCGGGGAGTGCTGTCATGTTGGTTTTGACATCATTCACACCTCATGTTATTCGAGTCCCCAATGGCACCAGGAGCCCACCCCAAGCAGTTGGCTACAGCAATGATGGTTGTGCAAGTGGAGGTCACTAAAGACGTGTTTCTCAGAACGTAACCCTGTTAAGTGACACATGATTGTGTGTTTGCCCTCAGCTGGGATCATTTGCTCTTACTACAAGGCAGGGTGGCTTTCCTACTTGCTTTTATTTGCTTTGGCTCCTAGCCAGCCATTTACTGGTGTTCCAGCTGTCTCTTCGAGGACAGGAAGGCTGACTTCATCTTAGGTACTGAGGAAGAAAATGTCAATTATTGTGTTAGAAAACTAAGCAAAAATGCTGTCTTCTTGACTCATTCATAAAGACCACCCCCGCCAACCTGGTCACTAGAGATAGGTGTGGGGATTGGGTATCATTCCACTATGGCCTGTGGAGAGTCTTCAAATAAATTTTGGTGGTGAGTAGTTGCTCTTGAGTTCCTAGAGATTGACTGAGGGAAATCGTGGCTGTCAGGGAGGAGATAAGTGTAGATGCTGACTGAGCAGCCAGACTGGAGAAGCCAGTCTACTGAGTCTGGCTTGGGGATGGGAGAAGCAGCAGATCTGAACTGAGGTCCTGGGAGAGGAAAGAAGCTTGGATGGGGTGGGGATGTTTGAGCTCAGAACCCAAGGCAACGCCTTGCTGCAGTGATTGTGAGGTTGGACCTCTGAAGGGCTAATGGGGCCTGGAAAGGGCAGTGGTGGGTGGTTTTTTAAGATGCCAGATGACACAGACAGAGAGATATTTAAGGAAATTGCAAGTAAGAACAGGGACAAAGTACATCTAGAACCTTCAAGAGCACCATCTGGCTTCTCTCATAGAGCTGGAGAACTACCATCCTGGCTGGTGACAGAGAGGCTCGGCACAGCCACCAACCATGCCAGTTCACAGAACTTCCCAGAGTGTACCAGGTTGCCCCCAGAAAGGATGTCAGCATGTGGTAGCTTGAACGAGAATGACTCCCACAGGCTCATATTTATGAGTGCTTAGAGGAACTGTTTGGGGAAGGATTAGGAGGTGTGGCCTTGGAGGAGGAATATCACAGGGGCTTTCTAAAAGCCCACACCAAGCTTAGTCTCTCTCGTTCTCCAATTTGTGGGTAAGATGTAAGCTCTCAGCGGCTGCTCCAGCACCATGCCTGACTACTGCCATGCTCCCTGCCGTGATGGTCATGGACTCCACTACCCTATGGAACTGTGAGCCCCAAATTAAATGCTTTCTTCTATAAGCGGACTTGGTCATGGTGTCTCTTCACATTAATAGAAAAATAACTAAGATACAGAATAAAGAACTGCAGTGAGAGGGTAGACAGGCCTGGGTATGGATCCTAACTGGCCACTGACTGGTCATCTGGCTGACCTTGGGGACCCAGCAACCCCCTCCCACCCCAGAGTTATGTTATGTCTAATAAGAGAGTTGCTGGAGGGTTCCAGAAGATCATGAGCCGGGCACAGAAGATGGCACTCTGTCAAAGTGGGATTCCCTCATTCTATGGGAGGTCATGAGAATGGCTTTCCTCAAGCCGTTGAGGTTCCATCCACTTTTAGTCAGGTCTACCTGGCCCTGGTCCAGTGGATGGGGTAGGAGGAGCTCAGCAAACTGTAGTTCAAGGTGTGGTTATGATTTGCTCTCTGTGGCTTTGCCAGGAGTGGTACCTGACAAAGTACCTCTCAGTGCTACAGAATGAATGAATCACTGACTTGTTATCAGCAGACTATTTTGAGTAAACCATTAGGTTGTTTAGTTGGTACCTAACACGTAGTGTCCTTTGAGTCCTCTCTTCTGCAGTTTGTAGTTTTCCACAAAGGCTCGCCACACCAGCTTTCAGATCTCACATCATGCTATGCGTGTTAATATGCACCCGAAGCTCACATTAAAACCATATTTCCCTGTAAAGTAGGAAAAAAGGGTTTTGTAGGATCCTTTAGAAATAACTGGCCACTGGAAACTTACTTAATTGGCAATTTGCTATGATTTCTTGGCAATCATCCTGTTTGCTCAGGGGATTTTGCAAGGTGAGCAGAAGCCACAAATAGAGTTCAGATGTAATGAAATTCTTAGGAAAACAAAGCTGAACAGTTAGTGGGGTTAAAATGCTGTTACATTTTGGCAATAGATACCTATTAATTTATATTTTGCTAGTTTTTTTTCATATTTGGAAGGCAATGGCTTTATATCCTGGCTTCCAACATTTTTGAAGTCCCCGAAGGACTCTCACGGATCAACACTGAGGATGGATGGCTTGGCTGATAAAATACATTTGAAGGACTGTGGATTTAGCATGCCCACGACTTATTCTTACCCAGGGTGAGTCTAGTTGCCTTCTTGATGGAGCAAGGACATCTTAGGACACTTTCCTAATTCTTGCCTTTACTCTTTCCATTCCTATTTCTCCTGTAGCTTCTTCCCTGATGTCTCCTACTTTGTTTTCATCCTCAGCATCAAAACCTGCCCTGTTACATTATGTGCACCAAGGCCACAGTTCCTGGTCAATAAGACACACTGATCTGTATTATTCAGTTCTTGCAGGGGGAGGTGAAATCATTTTGTATTCCTTACAAAGGGAGGTTTAGTAAGTGAGTTGAAGGCAAGAAACAGCAGATCAATTCTTCAGGTCAGCTCAAAGGCATCTTACCTTCTCAGGCAATGTGCTGTGTTTGTGATGGAAGAGGGTAAGAACCCAGAAGTCACAGGGTCTCTCTTCTCATCCTGGCATTGGCCTCCTGAGTCTCTAGTTTAGAGAGAAAATGACAGGAAAAGGTGGAGGAGAGAGAAAAGGGCTGGTAGTTGAAGATGTGTTTATGTAATTGCACCGTTAGATCTTTGAGACTTGGATGAGGGCTGAGAATGAGGATCATCTACAACCTGGGACTCAGAAGTCAGAAGTGCAGGGATTCAGGCTCCATCCAGACGTGCCCAAGAAGCAACTGCATTTTAACAGCTCCTGGCTGAATATGTGGGGATTAAAGGCTCAAGGAACCTGGACTTGGTGTTAGAGCCCAGCACTCCCACGGTTCTGATTAGGACTCTTGCGTCTGTCCTTACAATGGTGCCCCTTCCTGAAGCTGCTCCACAGCTGCAGTGTTTTAAACAGAATTTCATTATAGGGCACACAAGGATTAATATTGACTGGCAACTTGACAGACTCTGGGATCACTTAGGAGATATGCCTTTGGGCAAGGCTGTGAGAATTATCTAGATTAGGTTAGCCTCTTGGCATGCCTGTGAGGGGTTTTTCTAGCTTAGGTTAGCTTCTGGGCTTGCCTATGGGGGATTTTCTAGAGGCTTACTGAGGTAGAAGACCCACTTTAACCGTGGGTGGCACTATTCTGTGAGCCTGGATCCTGGACTGAATAAAAAGGAGAAAAAGAGCTGAACACTAGCACTTAGGGCTCTCTGTGACTTCCTTGCCACACACCATACCCTTCAACTTGGTCCAAAATAAACCACCACTCCTCTAAGTTGCTTTTATTGGGTATTTTGCCATAGCAAGGCAACAAATAATTAAAACAGGGTCTGTTTATGGCATATGTTGTTACGTGTTTACCACCGTGCTCCTCCAATTAGATTAGAAACTTCTTGGAGACAGACACTTGGTCCAGTCACGTTCTTTCCATCACCAATACTTAGCACGGGATAGGAAACAACTTGATTTCCTTACCCAAGTGTAGGGGCCGAGCTTCTTCTTGGAGATTCCTCTTGGCTGTAAGATTCTTTGATCCTGTGATATGCCTTTAAAAATCGGAACCGTGAAGTTGAGGAACACCTTGAATGTCACCAAACCAACTAACTTCCTCCCACCTCCTCTTGGCCCATGATCTGGCCTTTTAACCATAGATCAGACATGCCATCAGATGACTGTCTAACCTAACCTTGGACTTCTTAAGTGGTAATGAACTTAGTGACTCCATAGCCTGTGGGTTACATTTTTCAGAAGGCTCCTGTGTGTGTAGAAATTTGTTGATATGTTTGTGGATCTACATGGTCAAGCTGAAAAAAGAATGGGTATTAGTATTGTAACATCTCTCTCATTACACTAAGTGTGTAAGTCAACAGATGCCCAGGTACCCAGAGTCTTTGCCTTTTGGTGTGAATGCAGCTGCACAGCCTTCTTGCCTTGAATGCAGTTGAGTCCTGTGACTTATTTCTAAGCCACAGAATATGTCACTCTTGTGATGACATTACATTATGTGTTAACAGTGAGGTCACTTCTGCCTTATGTTACACTACCCAGCATTCCCTGCCCTTATCTGTCTTGCTACCTCTGTTGATTTCATAGCCACAGGGAATAGAGTTTACTGACAGTCTGAAGAAGTTTAGAAGTTATAATCTCACAGTTGAGTTTCCAGAGGAGAATCCATCTCTGACACTTTGATTACAGCTTTTCTGAGGATCCTGCTCAGCCATTCCTAGCTTTTTGACCTAAAGAAACTGTGCAAGAATAAATGTGTATTTTTTCAAGCTGATAAATTTGTTACACAGCATAGAAAACTTATATACTAAACTTATACACCATATAATATTCAACAAATTTCTGTAAATTTAGTGATATAGTAAATAATCTCTACTATGCTGGACTCTTACAGAGATTAGAGATTATTGATGGTTCCCAGTAGGTGCTCAAATAAGATGGTTACTTATTTCAATTGTTATTCTTCTTTTCTTCATTTTCTAAGTGTCTTCCTAGTCATGACATGCAAACATTGTACATTCTGTCTTCATTTCTTTGTGGCTTTATCCTTGGTCAGTCAGCCTTTCCCATCCAGTTCTTATCTGTACCAGATTATTGAAGAGGCTCTTGTCCTGGTGACCAATGACAATGCCAGCTTCACCCTGTCAGCAATGTCTTTGAATCTTAGATGATTTTGCTATTACTGATGACTCATGCTTTGAAACACCATTTCTCTTTGCTGCTCTTTTTGTTTACTTGTTTATTACTGTCTTTGGTTGACATCTCACCTTTATAGAACCTCTCAGTTCCATAGAGTCTGGTGTTATGTCCTTTTCTCTGTACATACTCTATGATTTTGAGATAAGGTCTCATTATATAGGCTCTCCTGGAACTCACGGTCCTCCTGCCTCAGGCTCCTGAGTGCTAGGATAACAGGTGTGCACCACCACACCGAGATCTACACATAATCTTGTCTTCTATGATTTTTAAATCAGTGCTGTTAAATGGCAGACATAGGTTGTTACCTCTCTAAATCCACTGGTCCTCTTCAGTGTCTTCTTCTGAGCTCCAGACTCATCTGTCCAAATGCCCTCTTGAGTCCTTGTTTCAACCCAAACATGGAGAATCACGTCTAGCTTCTTGTTTTCACACATTCTCCCTATCTCCACCCACAAATCCTATGTATTTTAGCTTAATAAAACCTGTCTCAGCTGTGGCCACTTGTCTCCATCTCTTTGGACACCACTCTAGCCCGACCTTGCACAAACAACCCTTGAACTATGACAATATCCTTTTAGCACACTGTTCTTCAGGTCACAAGCAGTCATTTAATTTTTTTCTTAAAGAATTAACAGCATATCTTTCCATTGTATTTAAAGTAAAATTCTAATTTTAAGGGTCCCAACATGCTCTAGGTAGGGGCGCTCTCACCATGTCCCAGCCCTTTCATTTCTTCCTGCCTCTTATTCACTCTAGAGATAATGGCTACCTTAGCACGATGTAACTTTCAGATTTATACCTAGTCCTCTATTCCTATGACTTTTTTTTTTTTTGTAGATAAACTAGCTCATTGGATGTCAATATGCAAAACAATATTTTGATAATCTTTTGACTTCATTGAACCTCATGCTCATTTTGAGAACATGTATTTAATTTGAGTTGAAACGATGACAGTGTGAACAGCCACGAGCAAGTTTGCCGTTCAGAGGCTGTGGAAATGCTTCCACAGTTGCCAATTGCCTTGATTTTAAGGCATATCTAGATTTTTAAAAAGATTAAAATGGAGCAGGGGCTACTTCTGAATAGTTTGTGTCTGCTTCAAAACTATTGATGGCTCCATGCCCTGAATTAACACCATGAGAGGAGGGCCATGGTGTTAAAATGCTGGGGAAGGCAGGTCGGTCAGTGATGGCGTGAACAGTTCCCAGATCAGAGAGACATGTAACAAGGCTCTTTGCTGAGCAGGTTGTTCAACATGAGTAGTCACCATCGGCGCCTGTAATTTTCTTATTGCTAATTGGACAAATGCTTGTGTTGTCTGTCACTTTCTGCATTTGTTTTCTGCCTCACTGCACTCTTCAACAAGGCAATGAGGTTCTGCTAGAAAGAAAGTTGTGTGTGTGTGTGTGTGTGTGTGTGTGTGTGTGTGTGTGTGTGTATCTGTGTTGGAAGGATTGTGGATTGTGGGGGGAGAGTGAGTGGGAGGGAGGGATGGAGTGGGGTGGGGAAGGAGATATATCTGGTCCTGAGATGACAGGATCCAATGAGCTGTGTGGAATCCAGGAGGAAAACACAGTTCTTCGAGTAGGCTGCATAAGAGTGCATCAGCGCGGTCCCTCAGAAGGACCCCTCCCACTAAGCCTGTGTCTGAACACCGAAGACTGTAGGAAACAAAACCAGCTCTCAGACCAGACCCTCCTGCTGAGACATAGATTTCCACTGTGTGTGTGGTGACATGAAACCCTTTGTGTGTCACGTCAAAGACTTGAAAGGGCCCAGTCTGTTTTTGATGGTTTACTGAAGAAAACAAGCTGGTTTCGGCAGGGTTCCACCTGACCTTCAAGTTTAGGCACCTCAGTCCCTGGACCACACAGTCAGCTCAATTCTTTTTCACCTGGCATGAACTAGAGCAGCATGCCAGTGTTGGCTGGCTTGTCAGATCTTGAAAGGAAGGATTGGACTGCCTGGCATCAGGTCTCCATGCTGCCCCCCCCCCCCATGTCCCTGACACAGGCAGGTGGTGAATGGTGCCTTTTCTGATGTGATTTTACTGTTCTTTGCTCCCTTAGCTCCCAAATCATTAAGTTTCTTCTTTTATTGTTTGTATCTGAAAATTTACCTCCTTTCTGGGCATAGAGCAGAAGACAAGAAAGGGTTTTTCTTTATTGGAAACAGTACTTGATATGAGATCACATTAGTTAAGAGTGTGCTCTCTGTAGTCGGATGAAAGGATGACAAGACTTGGCTCCTTTACTGACTGAGCTTTTGCCTTGGGCCAGTTCTTCAAGCCCTGTAAATCTGCTCATTTGAGAAATGAGGACCGTCATGGGAGACACCGCTCCCTTGGAGCCCAGCCTGCATGTCACCTGCTGTGTGTCCAGTGAATGGTCACCACACTGGCATATCTAGACATCTGACGGGGTTTTTCTCACTTTCTTCTTCAGCCTTCAGATTCCATCTCTATAAGTCCTCTTGTCCTGCAGCTAGGTTTCTGGCCTTGGCCAGGGTATTATTTCATAAACGTTTCTGCCTCCATCTGGCTCTCCACGCTTCCGCTTGCCTTCCTTAAGCCTCTCTTCCCCATCTAGGTCTTCAAATTCACCTGTCTGTGGACACCAGCCTGTGGCTAATGCAAAGACTGAAGCCACTGTTCTCTGCCCAGCCACAATTTTCCTCCAGGATGTCTCTATCTCAACACCATCTGCCAGTCTTTCAGTAGGGAAATTTGGCTCAGCTCAGCCTGTTTCACTCTGTCTCTCTGAGTTCAGTGATTCAAGGGTCTCCTGGACCCTCTGCTTTACTTTCTTATCTTCTGTCTTAAGGCCCCATAGTTTCTACACGATCTTCTTAATAGATAGCTGCCTTGTTTCCATTTTCTTTTCTTTTCTTTTCTTTTTTTTTTTTTTTTTTTTTTTTTTTTTTTTTTTTTTTTTTTTTTTGGTTTTTTGAGACAGGGTTTCTCTGTGTAGTTTTGCGCCTTTCCTGGAGCTTGCTTTGTAGACCAGGCTGGTCTTGAACTCACAGAGATCCGCCTGGCTCTGCCTCCCGAGTGCTGGGATTAAAGGCGTGCTCCACCACCGCCCAGCTTGTTTCCATTTTCTGTTTTTCACTCCATCTTTCACTTGGCTGCTCTTAGCTATTCTTCTTGCTTAAAGCTGCTGTGGTGGTTTGAATGCGAATGGCTTGGTCCAAAGTTGGTGGAACTGTTTGGGGGATTAGGTGTGGTCTTGGAGAAGGATTGTCACTGGCTTTGAGTTTCAAATGATCCACGGGGTTTCCAGTGCTTTCTCTGCCTGTGGATCTGATATAAACTCTCAACTACTTCTTCTTCTCCATGCCTGTCTGTTGCCATGCTCTCTGTCATGATGATCATGACTCACCCTGAAACTGTGAGCCCCCAAATAAATGCTTTCTTCTATGAGTTGACTTGGTCATGATTTTTTTTTTATGGTAGTAGGAAAGTAACTAAGACAGCTTCTACTGGTTCCCTGTTACCTTAGCATAAAATCTGAGCTCTGGAACAGCCTGTAGCGGTCTTCCTGATTTGCCCAGCCCTCTCACTACCTGGTTTCTCTGTCTGAGCTCATACTCCAGCCACAGTGAACCCACGGCCAACAATCTTCCTGCTCAGACAGACTCTAGTTTGCACGCTCCTCCCTCTGGAATGCACTTGCTCTGTTCTCCCCCTGGATTATTAATTTCTTCAATATTCAATTCAGTTGACACTTTTGGAAAGCCTTCCCAACTCTACTCTTAGATATGGGACAAGCTTCTCTCCCTTTGCATTTTAGACCTTTCTAAATCCAAGCTCTGGTCACACTCCATGGGTGAAAGGGATTCACTGTTGTTGCTTCAATACGGTGTCACACTTAGCAGCAAGACTGGCATATGATAGACATGGCATGTATTTCCTGAAATGGTGAATGGAAAAAAGAAAGAAGAGGAAAAAGATGATAACAATCATCTCCATGGGAATATTTAAGGTCTTCCTGAAAGACATCTAGACATTGTTATTTGCTCAGGTAACTTTATGCGATAAACTGCTCGGGCTTCATCTCTGCTGTCCTCTCATAGGGAGCATGCCGTGATGCAACTGCTCTTTCTGGCCAGCTCCTCAGGTTCAAAGCAGCTAAGCAGCCTGCCTCCTAGGTTCTGCCTTTCTGAAACAGGGGAGATCCCCTAGTGGCTTAAGTCTCCTTTTCTAGGACTAATAGGGAGTGCAGGAGAATAACCTCCAAGCTGCGTTGAATGCTAGCTCTGACTTGTCCCCTCATGGGAACTGTGCAGCTTTTATGGGCCTGCTTGCATGGCCAAGGGCCTTTGCAATGCTTAATACCCCCTCCTGCACCTCATTTTCTCTTGTTAGTTTCTTGTTCTGCATGCCAAAAGAGAAAATTTGACAGAAAACACAAGTATATTTGTAGATCTAGAGTGAGTTTTGAAAGCTTGTGGGCTTTTACCCCTTTTTAAAAACAGACTGTGAAGACTCCTGGGTCTCTAATTTATGCTGAACACATTTCAGTTCTGAACAGCTCTGATCGACTTACTTTCCAGAGCATTTATCTTTGGCACACAAGGGGAGTTGTAACATATTCTTTACCCAGCCGGGTACATTTTCAGGATTTTGTCTTTTGTTTCCTTAAATGACAGAATTAAAAGGACAGAGAGGAAAGTAAAGGAGGCATGCAGCAGGAAGATGTGCCTTGGCTGGCTGTTTGGGCATTTGGTTATTGTAGATCAACAATTAGGCTTATGGGCTATCTTGTGCCCATTGTTCCTGTAAAAGGTCTCTTAAGTGCCAAGCGGCACGTGCCACTCTTTAAGTGGGTGATTGGTAAGGGAGGGCCACGGAATTGCCCCAGGGCATGCAAGTAAGCAGCAGGGGTGTGGCCAGAGTACTCTCTCATGTGGTCATGTCAAGGTTTGGCTGGTTAGCACGGTCTGATCTTTATTGATTTCTCTCTTTTGCTTCCATCACACTTTTGTCCACCATTGTCCTCCTTCGTGACTAACCAGACCCCTTTTCTCTCCTCACAAACCCCAGAGATTTGACCTCCTCTGAAGCCAACCTCGGGAGCCCTTAGCTCACCATCCTTGGGCACGAAAGACACAGTGATGGGACATACACTCCCTCACTCGTGGCAGACATCGTCCCCAGGTGTCAGCAGCCTGGAGATGAATCAGAAATCTGGTTCAATGCCCCGGGGGTCCCAGCATCTCCTGTGGAGTTGTTCACATCTTGGCTGCATGTTCAAAAGAAAATTCTTGGACTTAGGTCCCAGCCCTGGAGGTTTGTGTTTAAGGCTGAGGCATGGTTGCTCTTAAAATCTCTTTGGATGACTTTAATGGACAGTTAGAGTAAAGAACCGATATTCTTTTATTTATTTTTAAAAAGGTTTTTTTTTTTCATTATATATGCCAATCCCAGTTCCCCCTCCCTCCTCTTCTTCTACCTTTCCCCCCAACCTCTCCCCATCCCACCCACCATCCACTCCTCAGAGAGGGTAAGGGCTCCCTTGGGGAGTCAACAAAGTCTGGCACACTAAGTTGAGGCAGGACCAACCAAGCCCCTTCCCCCGTGTCAAGGCTGAGCAAGGTGTCCCACCCTAGGGAATGTGTTCCAAAAAGCCATTTCATGCACCTGGGATAAGTCCTGGTCCTGCTAACAGGAGCTCCCCAAACAGATCTAGCCACATAACTGTCATCCACATTCAGAGGACCTAGTTCAGTCCCATGCATGCTCCTCAGCTGACAGGCCAGAATTCATGAGCTCCCAGCTTGGGTCAGCTGTCTCTGTGGTTTTTCTCATGATCTTGACTTCACTTGCTCCTGTGATCCCTCCTCCCTCTCTTCGACTGAAGTCTCGGAGCTCTGCCCAGTGCTGGGTTGTGGATCACTGCATCTGCTTCCATCAGTTACTGGACGGGGGAAGAGCCGATGTTCTTGGCTCTTTTGTCAGTTTGGTGTGAAACCACTTGATCCTGAAAAGCTGGTTTTGCAGACATGGCCAAACCTGTCAGAAATGTCTTCTCATGGAAGCCACATTTATCATACTCTGCAGATGCCGAAGCGAAGGTGCCTTTGCCTTGGGAATTGTAGACAGGAGATAAAACTCCTCAGTGTAGAGGCTGAGGTGTGTGTGGCAAAAGGAATTGCAAAAGGTGAAAGGAATTGTGTTAAGAGTCATATGAGGCAATGGGATGGGTAGAGTCTGAAGTGGGGGAGATTAAGCCTGTTGAACCTGTTAGGAGCCCTTAAAATGAAGTGTCAGATAAGAGACTAGTAGTTACAATTTGTTTTGTCTTTTCAGAAGCCTTTGGTAAAATTAGTTCATAATAAAGCGACTAAGTAGCCCTGTGGGGGGGGTGACAGAACTACTAGGGACCGTGGACTGAGGAGGAGGTGTGACACCTTGCACCAGGAGCTACTGGGCATTTTCACTTTGGCAGGCTTTGGTCGGGGCTCCACACAATGATCCGGTATTGGACTTTGGGGCTTAAGAAAATTCCTCTCTTGTTGTTGTCTCCCACTTGCATTGCAGGACACTGTCTGCGAAAGAAGCATCTCCAGCAAAAGCATTGTCCCCCCTCTTCTTCCTCCTGCCCTTCCGGCCCAGCTGACATCCATGTCTTCACCCTCATCTATCCATGGCCGGCAGTGCGGTCAAGTGGCTGTGACCTCAGGTAGTCTACTTGAGATAACAGAGTGTCCTGTGTGGTGTCATAAGGAAAATTAGCCATGGACACGCTCGGGACGGCTCTGCAGGCAGATGAGATGCGATCCTTTCTCTAATGACAAGCAGACCAGACAACAACTACAAGCTCCATTGCTGCCTAGACCTTACGTGTCTCCTTCCAGGGCCTGCTAGCTTGGCTTGGGGACCCCCTGAGATGTTTCTTCTCCGGTTTGTTCCAATCTGAGTGCTGTGGTTTCTTTTTGGAAAACTGCTTGTCACCAGCTTCCAGTGTCTGGATTCAGGTGGAAGCTGCCACTCACTGACCTCCCTATGCCATAAGAGAACCTTAGATCCCAGGACTAGACATGCTTCCCAGGCCTGACCAGTTAGCATGGGCTACCCCTTTGGTTCACTGACTAGTATAGGGATGGTCACTGGGCCCAATGTGGTCCATCCAGTGAAATCTAGTACAGGGGTTTTGTTGAAACTATGGAGAAAGGTGCTCTTGTCTACTGGGCTTGCTAAGCTGGTGACTAGAAACTGCCTTCAGGGTGCAGTTTCCTGACAAAGGAGGACAGAACAGAAGAAAGCAAAGACAAGAAATGGATCCAGTAACATCTCTATCAGACATGCCGACTGGACTTTTCTGTGATGCTAGCCAAGAAAGCTTTCAGTCTGTCTTTCCCCTTAAGCTTGGCAAAGCTGTAGCTCTGTTACTGGCCATCTTTTCCTGAAAGGTCCCTAGTAGGTGCCTTTCTGCATACTGCAGTATCCCAACCCACTGCAGACATGCTGTCCCATCTTCTTAGGGATTGGGTCTTGGGTAGCGGTGTGTGGTAAGTCCATATGCAAAATGATCCTGTGCCTAGAAGCTGATGGGTGAGGGACAGGGTGGGTGAGGGTCAAGGCTTGCCTTTAAACAGCAGTTTTCTGGAGACAATAGTTCTCCATCTACAGTTAACTCTCCACAGTGATTTGGGGAGCTTAGGTGAAGGAGGAGATTGGGAATAGGTATCTTTTATTTGGTATTGTGTCTTAAGCTCAATGTGTGGTACCCACCTGAGTCTTACAAAAACCTTAACTATATTATGCCTGTCTTATAGGCCAGAAAACCATATCAGTAACTATCTATCAAATACTGCTCCAACGCTTCTATAATTTTATTTTAGCCATTACGCTTATAACTTGTAATAGATCATAATCAATATTTTATAGATAATGAAATCAAGGCTCAGAAAAGTTATGTAAATTTATCGTGTCTGCACAGATAATATGACCACAGGAGTGGTGACGTCACTGAGGACAGGGGCTCAGCCATACAGGACAGCGACTGGTTGGAATACAACCTTGGCATTAGGATCAGCCAAGCTCTGAAGAGTCTTGTGGTGTATTTTATGTATTTGTAATCGGACATTTGTAACACTGGTGGCTAATATTTATATTTACAGGTACTCAGGAAGACGTAGATAGACCTAGTTTGGAAGTCAAGCTTGATGGTAAGCAGATCCTAATTTCTAGGCTTGTTACAGGGCCTGGGGGAGATAATTCAGCTAATGGGGGCCTAGGTCTGCATGCCTGGCATGGGAGGGGAATCTTCCAGAGAAAGGCTATCACACATGATGCTCACTCTGAGCTCCACACCTCAGACCCTGGCATAGTGACCACATAAGTTAGGACCTCTGCTCAGGTAAGTTGCTTAATAAGATTTAAAGTAATTATCTGCCCTGGGCTTTATAAAGTCAACAAAAGGGGTAATTAAGTACACAGAGTAAAATATAACTCTCATCCACTCTATATATTACAAAATAAAGATACAAAAGTCCTAAGCATAATGAGCACACCTTTAATTCCTTCAGTTACTAGCTCACAAAATGTGGACCTGGCCAGGATCAGGGTGTTTGTTGGGTCCTATCAGTATTTTCTTCCTATGTTGCATTGCCTGGGATAGTCCTTGGGCATTGCCTAGTCCTGAGCATTGCCTGGGATAGTCCTTGGGTATTGCCAGGTCCTGGGTATTGTCTGATATAGTCCTTGGGTATTACCTGGTCCTGGGTATTGTCTGGGATAGTCCTTGGGCATTGCCTGGTACTGGGTATTGTCTGGGATAGTCCTTGGGCATTGCCTGGTCCTGGGTATTGTCTGGTATAGTCCTTGGGCATTGCCTAGTCCTGGGTATTGCCTTGGACAGTCCTTGGCCCACATTATGTCCTCTGGCAGCCTGTGCTTCATAGTGAATCATGCTAGCCCATTTCAGTCAAGTTTGAGTGTCTGCTTTGTGGTGCAGTCACTCAGAATCAGTCTCATGAACATCAGTTACGCTATCACTCCTGTTTCTATCCCACAATCACGCGACACTGTGGCAGGCTGAACAATAGCTTTAGAGGTGCTCACTTCCTAGTCCCTGGAGCTTGCCAGCGCCCTCTTCCATGGGGAAGGTGTTCTGCAGATGTGAGTAGGAGTGTGAGCGAGGGAATGTGTTAGACTATCCAGGTGGATCCGTTGTAATCTAAGATTCTTAAACAAGTAGGAACTAGGCAGGTAAGAATTGGAAACAAGAATGGAAACAAGAGGTTGAGTGATCTGAGGAAGAGTCACAAGCCACAGATTCTGGCATCTTCTAGAAGCAGAAAGGGACAAGAGACAGCAGATGCACTCAGAACCCCCCAGCTCTGCCCTAAGCCTGAGCTATGGACCAGTGCAGCTGGTCTTCTGACTTCTAGTGCTATCAGGTAATAAATTGTGTGTTTGAAGCAACTAAAATTGATGCAATTATTTGCAATATGAGTGAGAAACCAAGATGTGCTCCAGGTCAAGGTTCGGGTTGCCTCAAATCCTTTTCTTCCAGTGACGACTTCCTTCTACTACGAAGTACTTTGATCATGTGCTTGCAAAGGTGTGCTGCTGACTTCTTTTGCTATGTGGATGGACTTCATGAATCCATGTTTTAGAAGAGGAAAGAATAATTTTTGGTTTGGGCAAAATCTGAAAGACCCTGCCCGTTACTTACAAGGCCCTTTTTCTTCTTGCGCCACAAGAGTATATGCCCAAACACCACAGGTAATAGTTAAATCTGTACATTTGTTCATTCCTTGGGTTTTGTGGTGGTGGAAGAGTTTTCCTTGGTTGACAGACTCAAAGTTAAACATTGAATTCAGATTTCCATGTTGCTATGTGAAGGTGGTAGGTCAGCTGAGAGGTCTCAGAGAGCCTTGAGGGTGGTGAATTCACTAGGGACCTGGCCTCAGCCAGATGGGAGGGTGACTTGACTTATGTGTTATTAGTAGCAATTAAAGTCATATGAGTCTGATGATTATACTGGCTTTTACACAACTGTCATCAGGCACATGTAATGCTGGTGGCTGATATTTATATCGCCATTTGGGAACCCTTTTTTTTTCTCTAGCAGGCAAAGAAAAATTATCTTTGTAAGGTCGCTCTGTAGCTATGACATCATCTCAAGGGGAAAGAGCAGGATATCAGAGAGTCTCATAGATATTTAGTTAAGGACAGCTGTTTTTCAATGAAGGCTCTTATTAATTTATTTATTTATATTTATGTCTGTATAGTATCTGTATGTATGTGTGCATGTTTACATGTGTGAGGGTATGTGTGTGGAGGTCAGAGGTCAACCTGATGCCATTCTTCAGGTACCATCTATCTTGGCTTTTGAGAAACAGCCTCTCATTAGCTTGGAGCTCACTGATGAGACTAGACTTGCTGGCCAGTGAGCCCCAGGGGTCCTCCTGCTTAATTCCTCTCTCACAGCACTTGGGTTCCAGGAATGTGATCCTATTTTTTGTTGTTGTTGTTTAAAACATGAATTTCAGGATCAAATTCAGGTTCTCATGTTTGCATGGCAAGCATTTTTATTGAATGAGCTAGCCCCTCAGCCATCACTTCTAGTTGTTGTTTTTCTTTTTCCTCCTCCTCCTCCTCCTCCTCCTCCTCCTCCTCCTCCTCCTCCTCCTCCTCACTTCTTTTCTCTAAGGAAATGTTTAGTAGCGATCAGTATGTGGGATTTATGGGGGTTGGGGCTGCTCTGGCTGCTTCAGGGTTGGGAGTTGAGATCACAGGAGCTGGGTTCCCCCTCATCTGCAGTGGCCCCGAGGAGACTAATGTGCCAGTTTTGCCCTATGGCAGGTTGGATTCTCTTGCTGATAGTTCCCTGAGGACTCTCCCCTCAGGGCTGTGCTGGGACCATGCTGCCCCTCTCAGCTCTGTGGCTCCTCTCTTTGTGCTCCATGCCAACCCTTCTGCCTTGCATTCCAGAATCTGTTCTTAAACTGGGTACAATACAATTGATTAGGATTTATTTATCTCAATTACAATCACAGTTGAGTTTTGTTTCTTAGAAATTATACTCTGGTCCCCTTGATTGGAGTTTTGAGTGTTCTCAGTCCCTTCAGTCACACATCTGCAATCTTTTGGGTTATTTTCAGATGGTTTAATTCACGCATATTGATGGCTTTACTGGTGGTATCTTGCCGGGCAGATGTGCTTCTGAGTGGCTCTGGGTACCACAGTCACTGCCACGTTTTCTCCATGTGTGGTGACAATCTTACCTCCGAGCAGGAATGCCTGCTGTCTTCAAAGGATACACACAATACCTCCACAAAGGAGAGACTGGCAAATATGCTTTCACATTCTCCCCCCCTCCCCCCATCCTGAAAGCGGAAGGTATTTTGAGTGAAAATTGGGCCAGAAGTGTCAGAAGCATACAGAGGCAGGAGACCTGGCTCATGAAGAGTGCAAATCCCTATCCTCCTTTGTCAATTTAGGTGCACAGAACAAAGAAACAGTTTGAATACTGTGGTGGTTTGAATGAGAATGGCCCCCATAGGCTTTTATGTTTGAATGCTTGGTCCCCAGGCAGTGGAACTATTTGAGTAAGATTAGGATGTGTGGCCTTGTTGGAGGAGGTGTATCACCAGAGGTGGGCTTTGAGGTTTCAAAAGCCCATGCCGGCTGGCGGGTCAGTGTCTCTCTCTCTTTGCCTGCTGCCTTTGGATCAGGATGTAAAGCTCTCAGCTACTGCTCTAGTGCTATGTCTGCTTCCTGACATGATGATCACGGGCTAACCCTCTAAAACTGTAAGCAGCTCCCCAATTAAATGCTTTCTTTTATAAGAGTTGTCTTGGTCATGGTGTTTCTTCACGCCAATAGAGCAGTGACTAAGACAAATTCTCAGGGACAACTTCACAGGTGATGATATCCAGCCCAGCATCTCTCTCTTCCTGGGCTTATGCTAAGCCATTACTTGGCTTAGTCCCCACATTTCTTCTTACATTTTAACCAACTGCCACTTTAGCTTGTTAGTAGTTACTTTTTTCTTGTGATTGTGTTGAATGGAAAACCATGTTGAAATAATAGTCCTCCCCTGTCCTTCAGGGGCTATGCATGCATTACAGTGTCTGGTCTTTTTCTCTGCTCACTTTTCTTCCTCACCTGGTTCAGACAGCTGTGTGTACATAACTCTTTATCACATGGTCAAAATGTTATCCTGCCTCCCACAGTATCCATGTTTATTCAGAAGTCTTCAGGCCTGCTCCCCACTGAGGGTTCCCCTCACTCGTTCTTACTCATATGTGTTATCTGCTTTCAGCACTTGAACTTGACCTGCTGAGCTGCCCTTCAGAAGATCAACCCAGAGTGGGAGATATATAGATGGGCTAATTGCATAGGAGGGAGGGAAGTTTATCCCTCAGAGCAAGCTCAGCTCTCTTGAGGTCAAGGCTATTGTAAATGCTTGTGAAGTGCTGTCTGGAGAGAATGAGCTTGTAATTGCCCCATTTCCACATGTCCAGTGGGCGTCAGAGGGAGGAGCTGTCATTGTGGCAGTGTGATAACTAGAGGTCATTTTCATCCAGTGCCAAATGGAGTTGTGAGTCTTTTCTCTTTTTAATGTGGATAGGTCACTGTTTTTATGGCTGCACTTGTTTCAACATTCTTATAACTCACTTGGCTTGTTGGCAGAGCTGGGTGTTGCAGACTGAAAATTATTAGGAGTATTTTCCCTTCAAGTGGATTGTCTTGTATACTTTATTCTAGGCTGTCTGTCATCAGTATTCAGTATAACCTGATTTGTGGTAGGCAAGGGAAGGAGCTGGATTTGCTTGTCACTTCTTGGCCTGTTTCTCAAGATGTGAGCAATTCATGAGCTACCCAGTGGGCATGTGGTATACTAGTGTCCCACCACTTTCATGGAGAAAAGATTCAACAACGTTTCTCCATGGCTCAAACAACAAATTATAATAATTTAGTCCGATTTGGTCCCATGACATCTGTAGTCTAAGATCTATTGCAGGGCAACCACATCTGATACAATGATGGAGTGTGGGCTACAGATGAGCAACTTTAGAGAGCTTGTTGCTTTTCCTCATTAATATCTTTCCTGAACTTAAAAGGCTTAACTCATTATTATAAGTCTTTGGTAATGAAGGAATAAGTCAGGGAGTTCAGGCTATCTGGGTAGAAGGTGAACCCAAAAATTTCACAGTGTTTTCTCAGTCTCTATATCCACCCAGACCTGAAAGGGGTTAATGATGCTGTGGAGATTTAGATATACTAGCATAGAAGCCAATGGTAAATGGGTTCCTTATTTACTATTTGGCTATATTTGTAAGTTTCTTCTAATTCTGTCATAATATTTAGATGTAGCTTTCATGTATGCCCATTAATAAACCATGTATTTTTTCTCTCAGAAGAGAAAAAGAATTGTCTTAGAAAATTGCGACTTCCAGAGATAGGAGTTGTAGGCAATTTGCTTTTGTAGAGATAGAGCCAAGCTGTTCAGGAACTGAACACATTGCTGTGACATGTAACATGAGGAACAAAGTTGGAATAATGAGTTATAAAGATGGCTTCTGCTGGCAATCACTGTCATGGAAGAAAAAAAATCTTTTCTCTAAAACCAAACTCCCTACCATGCCATCCACTTAGAGCACTTGGAAATGAAAGCACAAAATATTCACTGTGCATGGTCTACTCTTATGGAATATTATTTTAAGATGTGTTATATTTATTTATGCTGTGGAACATTTGTTTTAATGATACAAAGATGTGTTACATTCTTCTATGCTGCATTTGTTTAACTCTGTGAAGCTATGTTACTTGGCCTGTCTAAAACACCTGATTGGTCTAATAAAGAGCTGAATGGCCAATTAGCAAGGCAGGAGAAAGGATAGACAAGAATGGCAGGCAGAGAGAATAAATAGGAGAAGAAATCTGAGAAAAAAGAGATCTAGGAGTGAGAGAAGGAGGAGGACTTCAGGGTCCAGCTACACAGCTACACAACAAGCCTCGGAGTAAGAAGTAAAGAAAGGTATACAGAAATAGAGAAAGATAAAAGCCCAGAGGCAAAGGGTAGATGGGATAATTTAAGTTAAGAAAAGCTGGCTAGAAACAAGTCAAGCTAAGGCTGGACATTTATAATTAAGAATAAGCGTGATTTAGAATGATTTATCATGATTAAGAATGTGCATGATTTATTTGGGAGTTGAATAGCGGGCCTCCAAAAGAGCCAAAGAGTAAAGAGTAAGAATAAAAAGAGTTTTTTTTTTAAACTGAAAAACAAAAACTACACTCTATAAGGCATGGTAAACTACCAAAACAAACAAAACAATAAGGAGTGTAGTTTTTATTTAATATTATGTAACAGTGTTAGATCAAGATCACACATAAAAGGTTACCTGAAATGCCAATGATTGCCAAGAAAAGGAAATTCCAGGTCTACAAATCCCAACATGGAGTGTGTGTGTGGGGGGGTGGGGGGATGGGGAGAGGGGACTCAAAGTTCTACCTTTAGATGAGGAGGAATATTGGCAATTGACAGCTGCTGGGAACTTTCTTTAAGAATGTGTGTATCCCTTGATAGACTGATCACAGTCCAGGGGAAGACCACATATCCAAGAATATATGGACAGTACAAACTGGACTTGATGGACATTAAAACAAGAAAATAATACAAAATCAGGCAGTATGGGGGAAGGATCCGGGAGAAATTGGAGGAGGGGTGAATAAGATTGAAGCACATTTGTATGAACTCTTTGAGAGAGAGAGAGAGAGAGAGAGAGAGAGAGAGAGAGAGAGAGAGAGAAAATTCCAGGTCTAGAGAGCTGACTCTGTTGGAGGATGGAAAAGGAATAAGGGGAACCCAGTGATACTGGCTCAGTAGGACTCAGTCTAGTCCAGCCAAGCTCCACACAGATGTCTTCTCTAAAGAAACCCTCACTGTTCATGTGGCTGAGATTTTAAAATGTATATAAAGCAATAGTAGACCAATATTCTTTACTATGTACCTCAAGTTTATTTTCACAAAGTGCAGAGTGATTCCTTTAGAAGCTGGGGTTGCCATTTGCTGATAGCCCTCATGACTGACTGCCACCAGTTCTCATTTCACTGAGCATGAAACCAGTCTTTACAACAGCCTACAGCAACTGCCCTCCCTTGACTCCTCCCACTCTGGCCTTGTATTATGCTGTGGATATCGCTCTGTATGCTGTGAATGTGTTGCTCTGATTGACTGATAAATAAAATGCTGATTGGCCAGTACCTAGACAGGAAGTATAGTATAGGTGGAATAAAAAGAGAGAATTCTGGGAAGAGGAAGGCTGAGTCAGGAGTCACCAGCCAGACACAGAGGAAGCAAGATGTGAAGGCAGAACTGAGGAAAGGTACCAAGCCATGTGGCTAAACATAAATAAGAATTATGGGTTAATTTAAGTGTAAGAGCTAGTCAATAGTTAGCCTGAGCTAATGGCCAAACAGTTTTAATTAATATAAGCCTCTGTGTGTTTATTCGGGTCCAAGTGGCTGTGGGACCAGTGGGTGAGAGATTTGTCCTGACCCCGGGCCAGGCAGGACACAGGAAAACTTCAGCTACAGTATTCTACAGTTCTTCTTGCTTATCTTGTTTCCCTGATGTTCTCAAAGGTTACAGACAAATCTGGCCACCTCTCTTTACAGATGTATCTGACTCAACTCATCATCTTTGTCAAGTCTCAAATGCCACCTTCTCATGGAGGCCATACCCTCTATGTAAGCTCTAACTTCCAAGTCACCACCAAATCTGTATTCTTAACCTGCTTTTCTCTGCTCCCACACCCTGTGGGGCCACATGGCTTGGTAATATACCACATAGGTACATCTGCCTCTTGCCTTAATGAATGCATGGCTTCCATGGGTAAGGACAGGGCCAGGCATAGTACAGGATCTCATTAGGTATTCACCAAATAGAGAACAGGGAGTGTATTGGTGACCATCTTGGCTCTCTCTGCTAAAACAGTGTGAGGGTAGACATGCTTATTTTTCTAGCTAAGACTTTCCCCATCACCCTAACAGGATTTTGTCCGTATGACCCAACACTTCTTCCCTAGTCTGCTCCATCAGGTATAGAACAAACATTTTCAGAATGTAAAGTCTTTGCTGTGGCAAGGGTTTCACAAACAAGAAGAAAGCTTTCAGTTTCATCTGATCTCTCACATCAGCTAAGAGCTGTTTTGTATTCTGTACATTGATGATACTGTTAGTCTTAGCTGAAATCCTGTTGCTGTGGTAAAAAAACAAAACAAAACAAAACAAAACAAAACAAAAAACCAAACCAAACCAAAACAAACAAAAATCCCTGACAAAAGCAGCTTCAGAGAGAAAGGGGTTATTTTGTCTTCAATCTTAAGGTTCTCGAGAAATCCCACAAAAGACCACCAGTCACATATGCAATCAACAAGAACATTTAATTTCTTGAGAATAAAAATTCTTGCATGCTGGAGTCAAACCATCTGACAAAGTGGCAAAATGGCAACCCTGAGAGAAGTTCACAGGCTCCTTTTAAGCAGGATTAGGGGAATTCCATCTGTGGTTAAGTGTACTTTGAAGGGATTGGGTACAGACCCTTACTGGTATATTTTATGATTGGCTCATGACATCTGGTCAGCAACTTTGGTTGCAGTGTCAGGGGTCTGTTTGACTGAAAATAGCAAGAACAGGTCCTGCTTGTGGCCAGGTAGAAACCTGATTGGACATACTTCCTGAGGGTCTGATTGAAGACAGACACGAGTCAACATAGGATGGTGGGGTAATATGGGGCAGAGATCTTAGCAAACTGGCCCCTGGAAAAAAGCAAGCAAGCAAGCAAGCAAGCAAACAAACAAACAAACAACAACAACAACAACAACAAAACAGATGGCCCTATTAGGGTCAGTCCTGTTATAAGAGGGGATGGCCACTTCAGTTTTCAAGGGTAAAGTCCACCATGTTGGGACATTCTGTAGGAGGAGCTTGAGGTAGCTGGTCCTATTGCACCTGCTGTCAGGGAGCAGAGAATGAGGATGTTTGTGTTCAGTTTGCTTTCTCCTACTTTATAGAGTCTGGGATTCCAACCCAGGCAATGGTGCCAACCAGGAAATGGTGCCCCAAACAGCAGGGGAGGGTCTTCCCAACTCAATTAGCTTAATCAAGATACTCCTCCATGGGCACATCCAGATACTGTCTCCAAGATGATTCTAGACTTAGTCAAGTTGGCAGCTGAACTTAACCAGAACATCAAACCACTGAAAAGTCCAATATTAACTAGCAAATGTATAATCAGAAAGGGTTTTCACCTTGAAAACTGTGCCCTAGAGTCCATTCTTCTCCTCTCCTTTCTTCTCCTCCTCCCCCTCCTCCTATTCTTCCTTCTCCCCAACCTCCCCTCCTCTCCCCTTCCCATCTTCTTCTGGATTTATGGATAGGATCTTGCTGTGTGGCTTAAGTTGACCTTAAGCTAATGATCTTTCTGCCTCCATCTCTCAGAGCTGCATTTAGTGATGCACAGTACCATTCCTGGTGATTTCATTCTTTTTAATTAAACTGGCTTAAGAAATACTTTGGCAAAGCTATAGCTTGACCCATTCTTGCTGCTAGGTACATAGCTTTGACTGACATTCTTGTGGCTTAGGAGTCTACTTAATTGTGAATGAAATTTGTGGATTTTTGTACTAGAAATATTTTTTTTACTTGTCCTAGAAGCATTCAAGGGTCCACTCTCTGTTTTGAAAATTTCAATTTCATGTCCACCTCTAGCAAGCCTCCTACAGGGTGAGTCCTGCAGAAGTGAGGGGTGAACTGCTAAGAGAATTTCAGTCTTCTCCTGTGGATTTTTCTGTGTCTGTGTCAGCTCTGCAGATTCACTTGCCCAGCCTCTAGAATCAGGGCATACACTCTTATGGAGTCCCTTTTGCAACCTCGATCGATGCTGTGTTGGATTTTTGGTACTTTCATTGTTACTTTCTGCTTTTATGCCCTAGAAAATTATAGTTGAGTGAATCATAGAGGTTTATGAATTCTGATGATATAATACTAACAACTAAAATGGATATTTGTTAAGTATAAACAAACATTGGCACCCAAATAAGATGAAATATATTAGAACCAGTTTTGCCCTATATTAACTGGAGGGTTAGCTGGTGCAAATCATAAATCCATCTTTTTCATATGTGGACATACTTTAAAAAATACAAGAATTTCTGTGAAAATCTCGGTCAATAGGTTTTAAATGGGTAATGTGGTTAAATTGGTAAAGATGGTATGGCTGCTTTAGCCCTGAAACTTCCAGATTGCCTGTAGACAAGGAAGTTTCAAGCCTGATGAACATTGCTCTGTCCCCTGGCCATTGGGAAGTATCCTCCAGGAACACAGACCCTCAGGTCCTATCCAGACTTCCTGCCTGGTTTTAATAAGATCCTTAGTTTATCTAAGTACATACTAAAATTAAAGAAGCCCTCCCACACACCCCTTTGGAATAAGAAGGGCAGGAGGAGGGCTAGCTTGTTTACTACAGAAAAAGCAACAACTGGACTTTGAAGGAAGGAAATAAACACTTAGAATGGGCAAATCCTGTCAGACCAATAATCATGTCTCCACTTTCACATGGTGTGAACTGTGGGGTGAGAGTGGGAACAGTTCTCACTGAAGATCTGAGTGGCGACTGAAGGCACTTAGAAAACATACATCCAAGGTGTACCGAGCCAGAGTTGAGCCAAATTCGGATGCATTTTTCAGCTTTTGATCTGGTATTAATGAAAGGAGACAATTTGAAGTGGTATGTTGGATGACATTGTTGCTCAATCATGGGGCCTCAAAGGGAGCGGATATTTTTCTTTCTTCTTTTGTCCAGGCGGCAGCTGTGGCTCCCTAAAATGATATCCCAAATGTGTTGCATGCCAAGGATTTAGAAGTTGATGATTTGCAGGTTTTGTGAATTGGAGCTTTTGGTTCTGGAGTTAGCAGCTGAAGTTTGGAATTAGAATGAAAATTTCGGTAGCAACCTCATCAACCTGTGGTGGCTTTTTACTTGAATGCTCCCCATAGCCCCAGGTCACATGACCACACATCTACCATGTGACTCGCATGGGTTCTTCTCTTCTCCTGAACTATCCTCTCTGATTTTGAAATCTTTGACATGCTAACTCCCAATTGCTCTAGGAAGCCTCTGATGCTTTTTCTGCAAACAGTTGATGCCTCTCCCTTCTGGAGGCTCCTATCAGCTCCCAGTTGTTGTTGTTTTATGTAAGTCTCTATTGTTCTATTTACCAATAAAGACTTGGGAGTCATATGTTGGGGTGAAAACCTGCTAGCTCAGAGAGACCAAGAAGCAACCAGCTAACCTTTCTTTTTTGGCCAAGACCCAACAAGAGGGTTTCTCTCCAGCTGTGTCCCAAACAAACAAAATCCCCCAAAGCTCCAAACCCTTCCCTACTCCTTCCTGTACAGCTCTCTATCTGTCTTTCTGGCCCCTCTGTACTCTCTATAATTAATTCCTGTCAACTTGTTGCTGGCTCTGCCCCTTGGCTCCAAGAATGATTTTATTAACACAGTCTTGGGTTTCACAGTTCAATCAAATATCCCACAACACCTGGTTCTCAATGTTGTTTGCACAGTAGAATAACCTGGGGAGCTTTGAAAAATATTACTGGATTTGGGCCACAGTCTGGCTTGATTCTGAAGCTCCAGTGGGTGGGAACCATGCATTAATAGTTTTAGAAGCTCGCCTGGTTGGTCCAATGTGCAGGCCTAATGGTGAGCCAGGACCATGATACTTTCCTGTTATGGCTCCACTTAAGCCTAACGTTTCTATGGATTACAGAAAGAATGCCATTTTCACTTTATTGCTAAACCCAGATCAGAACTCTCTAGAAGTCCGCAACAATTTTCGTCTCTCTGTTCCCTTATAGCAATTAGCAGTTAGTTCAGTGAGCCCACACTGTCTCTTTTCAACCCTGGTGGAACCCTTGTGTGACCCTGGTCACAGGGTGTGTGACTACTGCCACTTTGGTGCTGTCATTGCCTTCCATTGGTGAACTCAGTGTCAGGGGGTAGGGAAATCAGGTCTGTATATGCTGAGATGGGGAGATGCAATCTTTATCATTAAACAATGTGCTTTTACTGCAAGAAGTACTTCATGGGATGCATGGCTACAGAGCCCTTTTGTACATCCAGGAGCTTTATATTGTGACTACTGCATAACAAGTCAGCCTCAATGCCAGTGATATTAAAACAATAGTCCATAGTTACTTTTCTACAGTTTCTGTGGATCAGGAATCAGGGAACAGCTTCACTGGGTGGCTCTGGCTCAAGGGCTTTCATAGGTTGTAGTCAAATGTCACCTGGGACTGTTATTATTTAAAGGAGGATCCCTTCCAAGCTGGCTCACTCATATGGTGAAGAGTTGTGCTGGACATTGGCAAGCAGCCACATTTCCATGCCACATAAACTTCTCTACATGACTATTGTTGTGTGATAGCTGATTTTCCATAGTGTTAACACCTAAGACCACCTGGCAGAGGCTGAAATGCTTTGTGATTATGAATTATTGTCTCCACAATCTCCTGTTGGCTATGTAGGCTAATTTAGGAAGATACAACACAAGAACTTTGTAGCAGTACTTTCTCGTTGAGACTGCCAGCCTGCAAATAATGACATGGAGACTTATTATTAATTATAAAAGTTTGGCCTTAGCTTAGGCTTGTTCCTAACTAGCTGTTATAACTCCAATTAACCCATATTTTTAAATCTACATTCTTCCACAAGGCTCATTACCTCATCTCCATACTGCCCATCTTGCTTCCTCTGTGTCTGGCTGACGACTCTGCCTTTCTTCTTCCCAGAGTTCTCTGTCTGCCCAGAAGTCCCTCCTATACTCTCCTACCTAGCTATTGGTTGCTCAGCTCTTTATTACACCAAATCATAGCAATACATTTTCACACAGTGTACAAATATCCCACAACAGAACTTAATTTTTGTTTTTGACAGGAGTTGTCAAACAAATACTTGTGTTTGAGACGCCACAAGATGGGCATGTAATATGAGCTAGCTGACCCAATAACTGCCCAGAACTGAGCAGGAGGCACAAGATGGCCAATCACAGAATTCTTAGGATTTTACTAGTATAATTAGGAAAAAGCAACCCTTAGGGTATAGGAATTACAGGCCATAAGGCTGACCAAAGCCCAGGAATGCTGATGGGCATCCTTGCCATGCCTGGGGCCTACTGAGGTCAAGTTAAAGGGGAGAAGAGAAGGTAGAGAAGTCAGCATCATAAAGCCCTAGTTTGGGTCCTTACCTGCACCAGAGCTAGCTCACTGATCTCTAGGTTACACAAGGGAGAATTTCCTTTCTGCTGCTAGATTTATGAAGGTTTCTACTACTTAGTGCACCAACTAAAGTTTGACTAATCCAGGCCCTCAGGTCTTCTAGTTCACCCTTTGGCACTGCCCTCTACGCTGTGCATGGCCATTTACCCTGCATCTGGTCTGAGTGCCATAAACCTCATACTGCTGGGTTGTGTCTGTCCAATGTTCCATCCAATGCTAGTGTATGAAATGGTCTTGGTGTATACAATATTTTTTTTTCCCCAGCAGCTTGGCATAGCAGGAAAATACCCATGGAGCTATATTACTCTGGGTTCAAACTTTGCTTCTTCCATTAGTCACCCATGCAATCTTAGACCTTGTCTCCTTGGACCATGCACATAGGCGAGGATCTTAAGATGATGTTTCCAGGGTCCGAAGGACAAAATGAGATAGCATGTGTAGAAAAGCAAGGCCAATGCAAAGGCTCATCCATATTTGCTTCCTTTCCCTCCTGCTGTCATTTTCCCTTTCTTTACTCAGGAGACAGTGCCAGGTACAAGGGAGCCAAAATTTAATTCAGTTTAATTCTGCTTAATCGGCATGTTTTCACGCTTGCCATCTGCTAGATGTGGGTGGAAAACGTGCTTTCCAGAAGGGTTATTTGGCGGTTTCCACTAACTGAGAGTTCTCTTAGACCAGGCATGGGCTAGGTGAGTGTCCAGTATGGTTTTGTATTGCTTTGGGCCTCATTAGGAGGTGGGAGACACTTGAGTCTGATCTTGGTGTTAAGACCATGCTGAGCCACTCCCCACCCACTGCTCAGTGGGGAGAGGAGTGGAGGTGGATTCTGATATGCAGAGAAGCTTACCACTATAGTGTGGTAGTTAGCTGCTCCATGCTTCTTTACCTTAGGCTGGGGGAGATCCCCTCTCTTCCCTACTCATTGCTAAATTTTAGAAGTTGGTGTGATGAAGCAGGAGATCATGTTTCCAAGTCAATGCACTTTCTGGCCTCTACCATTGCTCTTTCTCCCCAGCCATATTTATCCCATTAATGACTCTCACATTGGCAGTACCGAACCATGATTATCAGTAGTCTATTAAAAGGGTTTAATAATTGTTTGTTGAACACAGTGAATGACAGGCTGATGGAAAATATTTACAAAGCATATGGAATCTTCTATGTTAAATAGCTAAGCTTCTTATACCCTCAAACAACACCCCCATACTCAGCCCAACAACTGCTCTGACACGAATAATGGATGCACTTGAATGCTTCTTTGCTGGTCTCAGGTATTTTAAGGGTTTGCTTCAGGACCATCTTCATGAGCATCAGCTCTCCTTGAGCTACACTGCAGACAGAGAAGGGTGATGCACTGCAGACAGAGAAGG